>CAJHUC010001146.1:0-24269 GCA_905146915.1 Ostreobium quekettii
CGGCAGTTTCAACAGCGTCAGGTTTCTTTTCAAGAGGACAGCCCAGATTGCCCTCACCAAGGCCGCAGGTACCAAATAGGCCAGTGCCTCCACCACAGTGGCCGAAGATTGATCAGTCACAGTTTTTCCAGAGACCTGCACCACCCGCTGTGCCCTTTGTTACTGCACAGTTGAAGCCGAGAGAACCACCTTTTTATAAGGGTGGCATGAACGAGGACATAGTTGCATGGTCCTCTGCCCTTCATGATTACTGCCATCTTCTGCAAACAAGCGACGAGCAGAGTGTGGCCTTTGCGGCCACCCTCCTCCAAGATAATGCACGCGTTTGGTGGGATTCTCATCTCCATCGAACGGGAGGAGTACGTCCAAGAACGCTCGAGGAACTTCTCACCTTGTTGCAGGAGCGATTCCAATCCCCGATGCATGAGAAAGCTGCGAGGACTCAGCTGTGGAGCATTGCGCAGCGAGCAGGCGAAACCGTGCACGCATTCGCTGCACGATTTCAGAACTTGCTCCAACGCCTGTCTACCTACGATGAGGAGGACATGACAGAGCGTTTCATCCGGCGTTGTTGCCGGCATTGCGGATGCCTGTGGCCCAGCGAGAGCCGCAGGATTTGTTAGAGACAATCCGCATCGCCGAGCACTTGGAGTTGTTGACGGCGTCATACATGAGTCGTGGAGCAAATGCATCATCATCTCAGCAGGGAAGATCGCACAATGGACAAGCGCAAGCATCTGGAGGTCGGCAGCAGTACAGGGGCAGCCAGCAGCAACAGGGCAACAGAGGTAGACAAGGCAGAGGTCGAGGTCGTGGAAATGCTGGAAATCGCATCAGGTGCTACCAATGTGGACGATTGGGACACACAGCTGCCAATTGTCCCATGCGCATTCAAGGTCAACAACAGCAGCAGAATAGAGGAGGCGCAGGAGGCCAGCCACGGCGGCCACCCGGAACAGGCCGGGGTGGTGCTGGCCACAGAGGACGAGGACAGGCACGGGCAGCTGCAATAGTGCCCGTGGATGGTGGTCAAGCCCAGCAGCCCGGGCCACCACATCCTCCAGCTGCCTCTGGCCCTCATGGCCAGGGAAACGCGTAGAGCCCAAGCTGGGGCTCCGCGTCAGACAGCTTGGGCCTGTCGGCCATCACGTGGCTGGTGATGGTCAGGAAGACGCAAGAAAAGAAGAAAACCAACAAAAAGAGGATTTAAGGCAACAACCGGGAGACAGGGTTTTTATTTTACAACCTGGGACTATTGCAGGAGTAGAGAAGGGTGACTCTACATCGACTGAAGATCGCAGGAATCGGCGATACCAGAAACAGTTGGGACGCCGCATTCGACAAAGAGCTCAACGCCGAATGGCGATTGCAGCTGCCCGAGGTACCCGAGAGACATCGGATCAAGCCAGCGAACCCAATGACTACACTACACCCAGGAAGGTCCGATCTTGTCACCAACGTCAGAGAAATCTTCGTCGTCAACGGCGCAGGCGACATCAGGTGCATCTTCAGCAGAGCCGACGAATCATTGACCACCTTATTGCATGTGTGACCCAAAAGAGCGAAACCGTGCAAGAGGAGGTCCAAAGTCTTATTGGACGTGACTGGAGTCAATCTACCATGCCCAAGACAGACAGTGCAGCCGGGAGTGTAAATCCACCAGAAGGGAAGTCAGCGTCGAGGTGGTGTGCTGTCCATCCACCAGATGGGCCATCTCGACCAGTACGGGGGCAAGACGACGGAGTTCTCCTCACGGTGCCCGCACGAATCTACGGCAAGAAGATACAAGCATTAATCGACAGCGGAGCTACACGGTGCTTTATTACACCGGCAGCCGTTTTGAAGTGCGGATTGAGGACAGTGCCGGAGGAGACTGTACTCGAGTTAGCGGACGGGCGCAAACTGCTCAGCAATGGAGTATGTCCAAATGTCCTCGCCAGTGTAGCTACGACGACGTCACGTTTAGATCTGACCATAAGTCCACTATTACAGAACGTGGACGTTATTTTGGGAACCAACTGGCTACAAATGACAGAGCCACTCATCGATTGGAGTGTGCCACGTTTGTTGTTGCCTGGAAGTGACTCCGCAGCATTGGTGATTGGCAAGTGGCTCAACAAGGAAGTGCCAGTCGGTCAGATCGCCGTCTTACGTAACTTTTCCCTTCCCTCCCGCCCCATTCCTCCCTCCCCGCTGGATGCATCTCTAGCAGTGCTTCGCCGTCCAACTTTTTGGACTTTTGCTACTTCAGCGCATCCGTGGGCGTCTGCTCGTTCCCCGGGGGGGATGGTGTGTTCCACGGTTACAGCGGCTGTAGAGTCTACATCGACACTCAGTGATGATGATCACGGCCATCAGGGCCATCAAGGTCAATCAGAACAATCGTCATCATCCTTCAGAACCAAGATCAAGAATACAATCAAAGTTCAGGGTCGTCGATGTCAGCAAACCCGAAGCCGTGCCACAAGACAGAGACAATTCATAACTGCAAGGAACGCAAACAAGATGTTGAAGAATGGAGAGCAGGTGTTCTTAGCAGTGGTGAAGCGGGTAGGAGATGCTGAACAGAGGAGTCGATCTAGACGGACGGGACGTATGGGAGCTGTCCGAGTAGACAGTGAAAGTGGACCCCGAAAAGACTTTGCGACGGTGGAGGAATTCCGACAGGATATATTGGGGCGTGTAGCGGAAGAACATCGTGAGGAGCTGGCAAATATTCTCATGGAATTTAAAGATGTTTTTCCTGAGAAATTGCCTCCAGGTCGACCACCTCAACAAGAGGTCGAGATCGGAATTCGGGAACAGGAAGGCGCTGTACCACCAACACGACCCCCATACCGCCTGTCTCCCGCAGAGCAGGCTGAATTGGAGGAACAAATCCAAGATCTGTTGACGTCGGGGTTTATCCGTCCATCGGTTAGCCCGTACGGGGCGCCGATTTTGTTTGTTCCAAAAAAGGACGGAAGGTGGCGCATGTGTATCGACTACCGCGCCTTGAATAAACAGACGATAAAGGACAAGTTCCCGCTACCGCGCATTGATGAGTTATTGGAGAGACTGGGGAAGGCCAGGATATTCACAGCGTTAGACCTGGCTTCGGGGTATCACCAAATAGGGGTAGAACCGGACAGTATTGAGAAGACGGCCTTTAGGACGAGTCGTGGACATTTTGAGTTTTTGGTCATGCCGTTTGGACTCACCAATGCGCCCTCGGTGTTCCAGCGGCTTATGAATAAAATCTTCAAGGAAGAACTGGGGATTTCAGTTTTGGTCTATCTTGATGATATTTTAATTTTTTCAGAGACGATCGAGGAGCACTGGCAGCATCTACGGAATGCGCTAGCTCGTTTACGTGAGGCCAAGTTGTACGGACGTATTCACAAGTGCAGCTTTCTCAAGGATCAGGTTGAATACCTGGGCTTCGACATCAGTGCAGAGGGAATCAAGCCCAGTGAGTCGAAGATCAGGACCATCCTTGAGTGGCCTACACCAGAGACACCACGAGACATGCGCAGTTTCCTAGGACTTTGCAACTTCTACCGGCGATTTGTCAGGGGGTTTTCAAACATTGCAGCCCCTCTGACGGAACTGACCAAAGAGAAGCAACCATGGCAATGGCGAGAAGACCAAGAGGAGTTGGCCTTTAATCAGATGAAGATTGCAATGACAACAGTGCCAGTACTGCTCTATCCAGACTTTGCAAAGCAGTTTACACTTACGACAGATGCGAGTCTGGTGGCGGTCGGCGGTATTCTGCAACAAGATCAAGGCCAAGGTCTTCAACCAGTTGCCTACGCTTCAAAAAAGCTCAATTCGGCAGAGGTCAGATACTCAGCCTACGAACGTGAGCTCCTGGGCATCGTTTGGGCGATCGGTCAGTGGAGGCATTTTGTGGAAGGTCGCAGGTTTGTAGTGCAAACGGACCATAGTTCGTTGCGCTACCTCCCCAATCAGGCATCGGTCCATCGCCGGGTCTGAAAATGGGTGAGCATTCTCCAGGGTTATGACATCGAAATACAGCACATCCCTGGAAAAAGGAACCCTGCGGATGCACTGACCAGGCGCCACGCCCAGAGCGATCAACGACAGAGCGATGTAGCGAAGGCTGAGGACAGCAAGCTGGTGAAGATGCTGCAAGTTCCAGAAGATGCCAGTGATGCAGAGATACAGAGTCTCCTCGATCAAGTGTACAATAGACCAAGACAAGACCAAGACTCAGTTTCTTCCGCAGTTGTGACAACCCAAGATTCAGTAGACTACCATTCAGCACAGTGTTGCGTGACGCGAACAACGGTCGAAGTCTCAGTTGATCTTCGCAAGAAGATGCAGAAGTTGCTTTTGAGTGAGCCGCCATACTCAGACATACTCGATGAGCTCGACCAGGCTCCCATTGCTGCACAGGAGGTTCGCCGAGGAGTAGAAGTCTACAGGATCAAAAACCATTCCCTTGTCATTCACCGACCTGATTGGGAGGAAGACCACATGTATTGGAAGATCGTCGTGCCAGACGACCAGGAGGTGAAGACGACAATTTTGAAAGAGATCCACTCCGTACCCTACGCCGGACATCCAGGGTATCATCGTACGTTGAAGACAACCCGCCGCACCTTTTATTGGAGGGGCATGGCGGCAGACATCCGCAGCTTCATCTTGGAGTGTCCTGTGTGCCAAACCGAGAAAGGGGAACACCAACTACAACGAGGAGAACTACAACCCCTTCCGATCCCTGAAAAGAAATGGACTGAGGTAATGCTCGATTTTATCGTGAAGCTTCCAGTGACAAATAAGGGAAATGATAGCATTCTGGTGGTGGTGGATAGAGCCACAAAGATGTGTCATCTGGTACCTTGCAGTGAGCAGATTTCCGCTCATCAGACTGCTGTCCTATATTGGGAGAATGTGGGGAAGCTTCACGGGTTGCCTCAAAGCTTGAACAGTGATAGGGATCGACGGTTTGAAAGTGCATTTTGGCGCACACTTTGGCATATTATGGGTACCACGTTGAAAATGAGTACTGCTTATCATCCGCAGTCTCAAGGGCAAGTTGAAAGAACAAACGCAGTTCTGGAGCAAACATTGAGGTGTTTAATTCATGAGATGAATGATTCACGTGATTGGGATGAATTGATTCATTTGGTTGAGTTTTGCATCAACAGTCAGCCAAACCGTAGCACAGGGTTTTCACCGTTTTATTTGAACTTTGGATTCCACCCTGTGACGCCACATGATCTACTGACGGGAAAGGAGCGGAGTTCTGTGGAGTCTGTACATAGGTTCACCCGCCGCCTGCACATAGCCTTTCGCAAGGCGCAGGACAACCTCCGAACCGCACAAGAAGCCTATAAGAGGCAATACGATCGCCATCGTCGTCAGGCCGAATTTACAGTTGGCCAGTCCGTTCTTTTGTCCACAAAGAATCTACGAGTCCGTGGAATGCCGCACAAGCTGCAACGACGATTTGCAGGCCCCTTCCGGGTTATCGAGAGAGTGGGCAGGCTTGCCTACAAGCTTCAATTGCCAAAAGACTGGACGATACATCCTGTCTTCCACGTCTCTTTATTGAAGCCCTGGCAACACGGACAGTGGACTCAGGAGCACGCAGCACCTGAGATTGAGCTGCAAACGGACGACGATGATGAGCGTGACTTAGTGGTCGAGAAGTTGTTGCGGTGGAGGCAGGTGAGCATAGGCACAAAAAGAACTCGGGAATTTTTAGTTCTGTGGCGCGGTTGGCCGATTGAGGATGCTACGTGGGTCTTAGCAGAGAATATTGCACCTTATCAAGAACTGCAAGAAATGATCGAAAGGGATAGCCCTATTCAAGAATATGGGAGTGGATCGGGATTGCAAGGGAATTGAGTGAAGATGGGTTGTTAATATTGATGATTACATTGGAGTTTTTTTTCTTTATTTCGTTTCGGGTCGAAACTCCCTTGGGAGGGGAGTAGTTGTGAGGTCGTGGTTGGGTCCCTCATGTATGGGGAACATGACTTCCACAATGTACTGTGACGCACCCTCGTTATGATGAGGGGCTTAAATGAATCTGAGGTTATGATGGATTTGGATATTATGAAGAAGAGGCCCGAACGGTTTCAGTACTTATTAAGGGCGGCGAACTTTTTAAGTACTGGCACACCTAAATGACTATAACAGGACAATTATGAGCTGCTGGGAGGCTCCCAGCGTGGGAGTGGCATTTAGGTGTGAACCATGCTTGTAATGGCTCTCTTCTCTGGCCGCCTCTGCCTCCGAGCGCATCCCACTCGTGACGGTCCCTGGGCCAACCACCGTCAAGCGCGCAAAGCCGCTACCACGCCACCACGCTTGGTGGACGTTCGGGTGAACACCGCGGCACGTGGAGGTCTCCGAAGGAAGTTCCTGTCCGTACAGCACGACTGCGAGGGCGTCGGCTGGACGTGGGACAACCCTCACAATGGGCATACGGTTTGTGAATCGGAACAGTATCGGAACGGGGAAAGAAAGGTTGTCTGCTTGTCAGGCGTATCGTAGTCATCGGTACGGTACGGTGGATACGGGACAAGTACGGTGACGATGCGGTATCGATACGGTGAGGTGTCCGGCCACGGATGTAAGGCCGTGACCCCTCTTGCCCAGTGAACTCCTCCAACCGTGTAACCGATTGCACTGCACGGGTGTGCCCCAAGCCAGCCAACGTCGGCTGTGCTGTGTCGAGTGCCGAGTGTCCTGACCCGAGGCAGAGTGCATGCGCGATCCCGCGTGCGTCGATTCGGGGATCTGCGACCCGGGGCGAGCTGTTGGCCCACCAAGGGCGCGAGAGGCGCCTGACCACCACGCTTCCAATCCTGCGCCAACATCCGTGTTACCTCGGACTGCAATCCACCACGATGGGATCCTTGCCACCGGTCGCTGCTTGCTTGCTGTGCCTTCCTACGAAGCCAGAGAGCTCTCGCGGTCTTGGCGATGCTCCGCGCAGGCTCCGAAACCAACTATTGGCGCAGGATGGAAGCGTGGTGGTCAGGCGCCTCTCGCGCCCTTGGTGGGCCAACAGCTCGCCCCGGGTCGCAGACCCCCGAATCGACGCACGCGGGATCGCGCACGCACTCCGCCTCGGGTCAGGACTCTGGGACACACGGCGCAGCGCAGCCGACATTGGCTGGCTCGGGGACACACTCGTGCAGTGCGAAAGATCTTACACGGTGGGAGGAAAGAGAAGGGCAAGAACCACTGGTCCGCGGCCTTACATCCAACGGCCGGCGCCACTCAAGATAATGGTTTTCATTAAGCCAATTTAAGTCATTAATTCCCAAAATCTCCGGGCGGCCAGGGCCCCGGACCCCGCGAGGAGGGAAAGTGACCCTCCCTTCGTGTTCCAGCACATATCCAAAGGCACAACCTTCCAGGGCCCTTATGCCAAAACAACCTTGCTATACATACACAACAATTAACCCCTAATGACCGCCCGTTTATACAACAAGCTGCCTCTGGCCCTCGTGGCCAGGGAAACGCGTAAATGTTGTATAAACGGGCGGTCATTAGGGGCTAACGGGTTAGATGGGCATACGGTGCGAGAATCGGAACAGTATCGGAACAGGGAAAGAAAGGTTGTCTGCTTGTCAGGAAAGGTTGTTTGCGGCCACGTAGCGGCCGCCCGCCACATTTTGGGGTGTATCGTAGATATCGGTACGGTACGGTGGATATGGTTACGATGCGGTATCGATACGGTGAGGTGTCCTGTTGGCGCAGGATGGAAGCGTGGTGGTCAGGCGCCTCTCGCGCCCTTGGTGGGCCAACAGCTTGCCCCGGGTCGCAGATCTCCGGATCGTCGCACGCGGGATCGCGCACGCACTCCGCCTCGGGTCAGGACACTCGGGCACTCGGCACAGCGCAGCCGACGTTGGCTGGCTTGGGGGGCACACCCGTGCAGTGCAACGGTTTACACGGATTGGAGGTTCACTGGGCAAGAGGGGTCGCGGCCTTACATCCGTTGGCCGGACACCTCACCGTATCGATACCGCATCGTCACCGTACCCACCGTACCGTACCGATAACTACGATACACCCCAAAATACGGTGGTTTGGTCTGACAAGCAGACAACCTTTCCTTTCCCAGTTCCGATACTGTTCCGATTCACAACCGTATGCCCATTCAGTTCATTAACCCTTAATCACCACCCGTTTATACAACAACCACTTCCCCCTCCAGGGAGCTCGGCCTCGAGCGTTGACGTATAGTCTTCACTCCTGCTCCTCACAGGCTGGTCGGGTCCTTGGACGGCTGGCCCTCCTCCAGAAGCTGGCGCAACTCCTGTTGGTCAAAATCTCCAGCCTTCCGCCAGGTTGCTTCCTCCAGGGGCTTGTCCACCCAGATGATGAGGTACTGGGTTACCACTCGGTTCCTCTCTCTTATCTTCCTCCATCGGACGAGTCGGTCAATATCAGGCTCCTCTTCGTCATCCGCGTCCAAGGCAGGGAATTCGTCGTCCTCCTCTTCTGCAGGCTCCTCATGTGCAGGTTCGAATACGCCGGCTCGGAACGGCTTCAGGAGAGAGACATGGAACACGTTATGTCTCCTCCAACCTGCAGGCACCCTAAGCGCATACGCTACGCGTCCGTACCTAGCGATTACGCGAAAAGGTCCAACAAACTTTCTCTGCAGCTTATCAGGAGTTCCCTGACGACGCATGTTTACAGTGGAGACCAACACAAAGTCTCCCACTGCATACTCCACTTCCCTACGTCCACGATCATAACGAGCCTTGGCCTGAGCATTGGCCCGCTGAACGTTGTCTTGTGACTTCTTGAACACGTTGTCCATTCTATTGAGGAACTGACTAACTGACTCGTTCAAGATGAATCGTCGATCTCTAAGGAAGATCTGAGGTGTGGTTGGCTCAAACCCATAGTTCAGAAAGAACGGGCTGTACCCCGTGCTGCGATTGGGGTAAGCATTCAAGATGAACTCAACCATGGGCAGAAGCAAATCCCATTCCCTGACCTCTTCCAACTGGTGGATCAAACAGCGTAGTACCTGTTCTGCCGTCTGATTTGTCCTCTCAACAAGCCCTTGCGTCTGGGGGTGGTACGCTGTTGAAAACCGCAGATCTGTCCCAAGGTTCCGCCACAATGCCCTCCAGAACGTCCCTTGGAACCGCACATCTCGATCGCTGTGTATGGCCTTCGGTACACCGTGCAGACAGCCCACCCTGCTCCAATACAGGTTGGCAACATCTCTTGCGCTCATTGTCTCCTTGCACGGGACCAAATGTACCATTTTGGTCGCGCGATCGATGACTGTCATAATGCCATCATTCCCAAGTGCGGTCACTGGCAGTTTGAGGATAAAGTCAATCATGACCTCCTGCCATTTCTCTTGCGGTAACTGAAGGTTCTGTAGGCGTCCCCGGCTTCTGGTGTGATCACCCTTTTCGATCTGACATACAGGGCACTCCTCAATGTACGCCCTGACGTCCTTACTCATGCCAGCCCAGTAGAAATGGGACTTGGCAAGCTCCACCGTTCTGGTATAACCTGGGTGCCCAGCATATGGCACCGTATGGAGCTCCCTGAGTAACTTCCGCTTGATGTCCGTCGAATTGGGAACCACTGTCTTCCAGTATCTGCCATCATCAACACCCCCTTGGTGCACTTTTAAGAAACCACGCCGTAAGCGGTACTTCAGAGACCCCATCAAGACTTCCTGGGTCTCATTTTCCAAGCGTGATATGATGTCGGCGTATGGATCTTCTGACCTCAGTAGATTCATCATATCACGGAGCAGCGAATCGTCCACGGTGACACTCGCCCTGGTCACCATCAATTTCGATGTGGACTTTGGAAAGAAGAAGTCCTCGGAGTCCTGCTCACCCTCCAAGAATGAATGACGAAAGTGGGCATCCCCAGATGCCTCCCCTCCAAGCTCTCCTGCTGCCATGATATCTGCTGTGTCCTGCAATGTATCTCCCATGGACTTGTGTCTGAACACACGTTTCAATGCCTTTCTGATATCCTCATCAGACGCATCCTCTTTCACTCGCAGCAATTCCAGCAAGTCCTTGTCCTGAGCTCTCGACATATCTGCAGCACCTCTCTCTGAGTCCCAATGACGCCTGGACAATCCATCCGCTGGGTTTGTCTTCCCAGGGATATGCTCAATCGAACAGTCATAAGACTGCATCACGCTGATCCATTTCCAGATACGTCTATTGGTTGAGGCCTGATTCGGCAAGTGCCTCAAGCTGCTGTGATCGCTCTGGACAACAAAGTGACCACTGTCCAAGTATGGGCGCCACAATCCAATTGCCCACACTATTGCTAACAGCTCCCTCTCGTAGGCGCTGTAGCGACACTCTGCGGGGATGAACTTTCGGCTGGCATAGGCGACTGGCTGGATCCCCTCTCCAAAGTCCTGCTGGAGTATAGCACCTGCGGACACTAGGCTTGCATCCGTGGTTACTACAAACTCCTTTGTGAAGTCTGGGATCCTCAAAACAGGCGCAGTCACCAATGCCACCTTGATCTGAATGAATGCTCGTTCCTGTTCATCTTCCCACTGCCACTTTATGTTGTTCTTGGTGAGGTCGGTTAGCGGTTTGGCGACCAGGCTGAAGTTCCTGATGAATCGCCTGTAGTATGACGCTAATCCCAAAAATGACCTCACGTCCCTCACACTTGCTGGCGTTGGCCACTCCACCACGGCACGGACCTTTTCTGGGTCTGTTGAGATGCCATCCTTGGAAATGCGAAATCCAAGGTACTCTACTTCCTCTTTGATGAAGTCACACTTGTGCAACCTGCCATAGAGCTTAGCATCTCGCAACCGCCTCAATGCGATATCCAAGTGCCTCCAGTGGTCGTCCAACGTCTCGCTGAATATAAGAATGTCGTCCAAATAAACGAGGACGAAGTCGTTGATCTCTCCCTCGAACACGCTATTGATCAGCCTCTGAAAAGTGGCCGGCGCGTTCGTGAGCCCAAAAGGCATGACGATAAACTCGTACGACCCCCGGTTGGTCCGGAAGGCCGTCTTGGCAATATCCCCTCTGGCCACCCCGATCTGATGGTAACCAGATGCCAAGTCGAGTTTCGTAAAGAATTTGGCCCTCCCCAGCCTGTCCAGCAACTCGTCGATGCGGGGGATCGGGAATCGATCCTTGACGGTGTCCTTATTGAGTGCTCGGTAGTCGATGCACATACGCCATCTCCCGTCTTTCTTGGGGACAAATAGAATTGGCGCACCCCATGGAGATGTAGACGGACGAATGAATCCCTGGTCAAGAAGGTCGCGAATCTGCTTTTCCAGTTCGTCCTGTTCCTTTTGGCCTAGCCTGTACGGAGGCTTCGCCTTAGGAACCGCTCCATCCACCAGCTCGATCTTGTGCTGTACTGCCCTCTCTGGTGGTGCTCCCTTGGGTAGTGCATCGGGGAAAACAGACTGATACTGCTTCAAAATTTTCCTCAATTTGTCTCTCTGTTCTACCGGCAACTCGTTCAGGACTGTCTCCCTCTGGTCCTCAACCGTCTTGAAATCCTCTTGATGTTTTGGACCTTGTTCCCGCATTAGTTTCTTGCGCTGGAGAGTCGTCATCCCTTTGTTTTGATCGTCAGGAAGTTCTGCCTCATCGTCTGCTGGTTTGACGATTGCGCAAAAAGCAGGTGTTTGCCGACTCCGGGTAAGAATACGGGCAAACTGCTTGTGTGACACCAGAACCCTCTGAGAAGCCAATTTAGACTAGGGTAGCCTAGCTGGCTCGTCTGGTGCACGTAGTCTCATTCTCGCCACTCTCTTCTTTTGTTTGGTCAAAATTGGTGTTCCACTGTGGTTCTCCGCCGATTGATCTGTGGCTGCCTGTCCCACCGTCACCTCCTGTTCCACGGGCTGATCCAACGACTGGGCGTTTACCCCCCCTTGCAGGTTGTCCTTGGCCCTCCAAGGCAGGCTAGATGGTGCATACCGCCAGAATGTAGGTGTAGTGAGAACCTCCAGACTGGAACAAAAACTTGGGTCCCGCATGGTGTCCAGATTGGCGTCCTGAATCACCTTCACTGTCCCTGGCGACTCCGACGATGCGATCCATTGTCCTCGGACAGCAGACATATGGTCGTCACTCATGAGTAACATTCGAGGTACCGTCCAATCGATCAACGGGTTTACCCTCTGTAGCCAGTTCATCCCCAGAACCAAGTCCACGCCATGTAGGAGCTTGGTGACAGTGAAATCCATGCGAAAAGAATGAACCCCAACTGAAAAGAGCACCGCAGGTGCTTTGCCAGCAGATAATATCTGTGTGCCATCCGCCAGCTCCAAGAATGTATTGGATGCCGTACAATTTATTCCAGCTGCCAGCTGTATGTCAGGGGACATATAACAACGTGTTGCCCCTGAATCAACCAAGACACGCACCCTATGTCCATACAGCTATGCCGGCACGATCAACAAGATGCCATCCTCCTGTGACCGTTGTGTAGAGGGAACAGTGGGTGGATCTTGAGGATCCACAGCAACCCACTGCTGTGCCGTATCCACCTCTTGAGCCTCCGGCTGCTCTGACGCACTGCTGCGCTTCACCCGTGCAGTAGTCTTGGTCAACTGAGTGTGAGATCCATACAAAGTTGCTGTCGCCAACAAGCTGTGGAGTCCCACACGTCTGGTCTGAGGGTCCTGCCTGGTACCACCTTGCTGGTTCACCAATTTTAGCAGGCCCTATTCCACTTCACGGCGTTTAATCAAGAGACGGTGTCTGCCCCGTCGGTTTGCACGTCTAACCGACTTTTGCATTTGCTTCTCCTGGTGCAGCCCCTCATGCTGCAATGGAGAACACCGTTGATCCATCTGGCCAGATGTTGCCTTGGCTCTCGCCTTGGCGCGTCTTCGTCGCTCGCTCCTCTTGAACGATGCGTCTCCCCTCTCCTCTTGAACGATGCATCTCCCCTCTTGATTGCCACTTGCTCCTTCGTGCCACTGACAGTGCCTGATGTCACTAAGGTCACTGTCCTTCCCAGCAGCTCACTATACCCAGAACAAAAACAGATTTTTGTTTTGTTTGAGCGTTTTCTTGAGATCGGTAACCACGCACGCCCACTCCACGAACCAGCCTGAGCGAGAGTGGGCTCAGCTAGTTTTTTCGCGAGGGCGGGTCTTCCGGCCGTGCTGGTTGCTGGCCAGCACCCTGGGAACCCTGAGCTCGAACTGCAGCGAGCTGCGCTTGCAAAGTTCCGATCTTGGCCTTCATGTCGTTGGCGAACTTGCGGCACTCAGATTTCTTGTGTCCATATGCCTGGCAATAGTAGCATTGCATCTTGGACTTGTCCGCCTCTCCTTTCTTTTTGCCGCTGTTGCCACTTTGATTTCCCTTGTTATTATTCCCCGGTGACGGCTGGAACTGTCCAGTTTGTTTTCCACCTCCACCAGATCCTGACGCCCCTCCAGGCCGTTTCTGATTCTTGCCCTTTCCCTTTGGACCTCCTGAACTCTGTCCACTCGGGTTCTGTGAGCTGGAACCCTTTCCATCGCGTCTGCAGAACTGATGCGCGATGTCCAGCTCTCCCATAGTGGAGATGGCTTCCTGAAGGGTCCTCGGTTTCAACGCCATCACGCGTTCACCGTAGGGAGGGGTGAGTCCGAAGATCCAGTCGTCCATGGTGACGGCATCGCTGTAACTGCCTGCTGGCAGTCGGGCGAGCAATGACTTGTACCGCGATGCATACTCACGGTAGTCCTCGCCTGGCTTCTGGCGCAGATTGCGAATTTTTGCGCGGGCCTGGCGTTCTCGCAGCGGTGATGAAAATGCGTCCTTCAGCAGCATCTTCATCTCAGCGATCGTCGCTGGCTGACGACCTCCATGGGACTTCACCTCAGCCTCCCACCAGTCCCTCGCAAAACCAGTCAACATCAACACCAGATAAGCGACTCCGTCCTCGTCGCTTGGCTTTGTCAAAGCGAAGTAGTCCTCGACCTGGTGTATCCAAATATCCACATCCTGGTCTTTGCGTCCGGAAAACGCTGGTGGCTCCTTGGGCTTCATCTGGATCTGCAGCTTGGGTCCAGATGTCGAACCAGAGGTGGATGTCTGTCGCTGAGCATGGACCCTCGCCAGCTCTTGGTATCCACTCAGCAACTCCCTCTGCTGTTCCATCAATCGGTACACCTCCAGATTTGGTGCACCGGAGCCTGAAGCAGCTTGTGCATTCATCTGTGACTGGGCGGCCGCGTCCACCTGCACCTTCTGCACTGCCTCGGTCAGATTTGCAGTCCTGGCTTTCTCCTCATGGAGCTGCCTCTCCATCTCAGCCACCCTGCCTCTCTCAGTCTGCAGCTGCTCGTGTACTGCGACAACGTTGTCGTTACTTTGCTTGAGCTGCTCCTGAGTTCTGACCAGCAAGTTGTGCAAATCCTGCACCAAGCTTTTGGAGTCTTCCTGCATTTTTTTCATGGACTCCATCTGCTGCTTCATCTCGTCCATCTCCTCCGTCTGTTTCTTCAGCAGCACCTCTGTACGACGGAGTGCCTCAGTTCCCGTAGAGTGTGCCTCTGATGCAACACTCCGGGCTTGTACCCCAATGGACGTTGCCTACTGCGCCTGGTGCAATGCAGTGCTACTGCTCTCCTGTGCGTGCTGTGCTCGTGCAGATGTCTCAGCACCCATCGCCTCAAACTGTCTGACGGTCGCATCCACACTGTGCTGAACATGCTGTGATGTATACTGGCGTGATCGCTCAATAGCACGATCGGCATCCTCGAGTGCTTTGGAAAGCTCCTCTCGCATACTGGCTAGCTGCCGACTCGTCGCCTCTGATTGCTGCTCCACTGACTGCGCTAGCGACTGTGCTTCCTGCCGGGAAACAAAACTTGTAGCTCCATGTTCCACAGATGTCCCAGCGGGCGTCGCTGACGGTGCGGTCGATGCTTGTCCAGCAACAGACGTCAAAGGCAACCACGTCGCATCACTGACACGTGCAGAGGCTGCAGTGTCCTGCAGTATACTCGAATCCACAACGATGGTAGACGGGACAGATCCTGCCTGCCCCACCGGCACGGTAGGTGCAAGGGACACCTCCTCATCCACGTCCATCCCCGGATCCACCGCCGGCACTGTCGATGATCCAGCCTGGCTGTCACGATCCATGATCCCAGCGATGATGCTCCCGAAAAGGTGAAAACCGTCACAATGAAAAACTGCAGCTCCTGACGAAGATACAGAAGAATCAAACCCGTAGACCTGATCTTCGACCTCCCCCGGTAGCCGTTCCTACTAAGAAAAGCTTGTCCCAGTCCCAATTCCCAGCCTTGCCTTTTCTTCCCCCTAGTCTTTTACTTACGGCGGAAAGCTAGCTAAGCCTGAATTGCTATGTTCCCCAATTGGGCGCTGGCGCTTTTCCAACCTAGAGTGTTTGGCAGTAGGCCTGACGATGCACACCCAGCACCATGCAGTTTCCTGGGTGGGCCAGTCTCAGTACGCTGCAACTAACCTATGTCCCCACTTCCCCTAAGGGGCACTAAGAGAAATCCCAATCTGCCCCGGGGTGCTTCCCCGTAGTGCAAGGCAGTGGGGTCCTAAATGTCGGTATGGAACCACGCAGGGACGGTTCTAGAAAATTTTGGCGCGCACGCTTTAGAGGTGGCCATTCAAGATGCCATCCGCTTCGTTAAATCCGGTTCGTTAATTTTTATCAGCTGTTCGTTAAATTCCGTTGCAAAAAAAGGGAGAAAAATTCAGAAAAAACGAAAAAAAATCCAAAAAAATCGAAAAAAACCCAAAAAATCACAACAACTGCGGCTAGTTAAAAATCTAGTATGCATAGGTTGAAATAAAATACAAACATGCTCTCTAATAGCGAATTCTATAAACTATAAGTATGAAAAAAACCCAAAAATCCCCAAAAAATCCAAAAATCCGTTAATTTTTGGTTAATTTTTGTCTTTTTCCGTTATTTTCCGTTAATTAACGGATTAATTAACGGAATTAACCTCTGTCCGTTATTAACGGATCCGGGTGGCCACCTCTAGCACGCTTGACCCGGTGCCTAGCACCCGTCACCGCAAACCTGGGTCTCTGGCTCGCTGGCCGAGCACAGATTCCGGATCTAGTGTAGTCGCTGCGGTTGCGAAGCTCCGCGCTGCCTTGGCTTACGGCCCAGGTGGCTCTGCTTCACTTCCTTGGACGGCCACACGTTGCGGTCCACAGGCGCGGGTCAAACTCGATGCAGTTCAGGCGCAGAGGTCGCTATCACACAGCCCCCTCCGGATTGAGGTCGCTATTGGGGAGCCGGGTTGACAATAGAGGTGGCCATTCAAGATGCCATCCGCTTCGTTAAATCCGGTTCGTTAATTTTTATCAGCTGTTCGTTAAATTCCGTTGCAAAAAAAGGGAGAAAAATTCAGAAAAAACGAAAAAAAATCCAAAAAAATCGAAAAAAAACCCAAAAAATCACAACAACTACGGCTAGTTGAAAATCTAGTATGCATAGGTTGAAATAAAATACAAACATACTCTCTAATAGCGAATTCCATAAACTATAAGTATGAAAAAAACCCAAAAATCCCAAAAAATCCAAAAATCCGCTAATTTTTGGTTAATTTTTGTCTTTTTTCGTTATTTTCCGTTAATTAACGGAATAATTAGCGGAATTAACCTCTGTCCGCTATTAACGGATCCGGGTGGCCACCTCTAGTTGACAAATCATTTGGATACTTCACCGAATCAGCCCGCTCGCCACCCACAGTCTTTAGCATGACCCCTCGCGGCCACGGCCTCGCCAACTTCGCTAGCGACAATCTCCCGTCGGAATCATGGCGCCCGCGGCGGATCCTTGGTCAGATTGTGACGATTCACCCAGTCTTTAAAACCGCACTACCTCGGTACCAATCATACGATGGGATCCTTGCCACCGGTCGCTGCTTGCTTGCTGTGCCTTCCTACGAAGCCAGAGAGCGCTCGCGGTCTTGGCGATGCTCCGCGCAGGCTCCGAAACCAACTGTTGGCGCAGGATGGAAGCGTGGTGGTCAGGCGCCTCTCGCGCCCTTGGTGGGCCAACAGCTCGCCCCGGGTCGCAGATCTCCGGATCGTCGCACGCGGGATCGCGCACGCACTCCGCCTCGGGCCAGGACACTCGGGCACTCGGCACAGCGCAGCCGACGTTGGCTGGCTTGGGGGCACACCCGTGCAGTGCAACGGTTTACACGGATTGGAGGTTCACTGGGCAAGAGGGGCCGCGGCCTTACATCCGTTGGCCGGACACCTCACCGTATCGATACCGCATCGTCACCGTACCCACCGTACCGTACCGATAACTACGATACACCCCAAAATACGGCGGACAAGCAGACAACCTTTCCTTTCCCAGTTCCGATACTGTTCCGATTCACAACCGTATACCCATTCCGTTCATTAACCCTTAATGACCGCCCGTTTATACAACATGTCCGGCCAACGGATGTAAGGCCGCGACCCCTCTTGCCCTGTGAACTCCTCCAACCATGTAACCGAGATTGCACTGCACGGGTGTGCCCTAAGCCAGCCAACGTCGGCTGTGCTGTGTCGAGTGCCCGAGTGTCCTGACCCGAGGCGGAGTGCGTGCGCGATCCCGCGTGCGTCGATTCAGGGATCTGCGACCCGGGGCGAGCTGTTGGCCCACCAAGGGCGCGAGAGGCGCCTGACCACCACGCTTCCATCCTGCGCCAACAACAAGGACTTGCTGGAATTGCTGAGGGTGAAAGAGGATGCGTCTGATGAGGATATCAGAAAGGCGTTGAAACGTGTGTTCAGACACAAGCCCATGGGAGATACATCGCAGGACACAGTGGATGTTATGGCAGCAGGAGAGCTTGGAGGGGAGGCATCTGGGGATGCCCACTTTCGTCATTCATTCTTGGAGGGTGAGCAGGACTCCGAGGACTTCTTCTTTCCAAAGTCCACACCGAAATTGATGGTGACCAGGGCGAGTGTCACAGTGGACAATTCACTGCTTCGTCATATGATGAATCTACTGAGGTTTAAAGATCCATACGCCGACATCATATCACATTTGGAAAACGAGACCCAGGAAGTCTTGATGGGGTCTCTAAAGTACCGTTTACGGCGTGGTTTCCTAAAAGTGCACCAAGGGGGTGTTGATGATGGCAGATACTGGAAGACGGTGGTTCCCAATTCGACAGACATCAAGCGGAAGTTACTCAGGGAGCTCCATACGGTGCCATATGCAGAGCACGCAGGTTATACCAGGACGGTGGAGCTTGCCAAATCCCATTTCTACTGGGCTGGTATGAGTAAGGACGTCAGGGCGCACATTGAGGAGTGCCCTGTATGTCAGATCGAAAAGGGTGACCACACCAGGAGCCGGGGATGCCTACAGAACCTTCAGTTACCACAAGAGAAATGGCAGGAGGTCATGATCGACTTTATCCTCAAACTGCCAGTGACCGCACTTGGGAATGATGGTATTATGATGGTCATCGATCGCGCGACCAAAATGGTACATTTGGTCCCGTGCAAGGAGACAATGAGCGCAAGAGATGTTGCCAACCTGTATTGGAGCAGGGTGGGCTGTCTGCACGGTGTACCAAAGGCCATACACAGCGATCGAGATGTGCGGTTCACAGGGACGTTCTGGCGGGCATTGTGGCGGAACCTTGGGACAGATCTGCGGTTTTCAACAGCGTACCACCCCCAGACGCAAGGGCTTGTTGAGAGGACAAATCAGACGGCAGAACAGGTACTACGTTGTTTGATCCACCAGTTGGAAGAGGTCAGGGAATGGGATTTGCTTCTACCCATGGTTGAGTTTATCTTGAATGCTTACCCCAATCGCAGCATGGGGTACAGCCCGTTCTTTCTGAACTATGGGTTTGAGCCGACCACACCTCAGATCTTCCTCAGAGATCGACGATTTATTCTGAACGAGTCAGTTAGTCAGTTCCTCAATAGAATGGACAACGTGTTCAAGAAGTCCCAGGACAATGTCCAGCGAGACAATGCACAGGCCAAGGCTCGTTATGATCGTGGACGTAGGGAAGTGGAGTATGCAGTGGGAGACTTTGTGTTGGTCTCCACTATAAACATGCGTCGTCAGGGAACTCTTGATAAGCTGCAGAGAAAGTTTGTTGGACCTTTTCGCGTGATCGCTAGGTACGGACGCGTAGCGTATGCGCTTAGGGTGCCTGCAGGTTGGAGGAGGCATAACGTGTTCCATGTCTCTCTCCTGAAGCCAATCCAAGCCGGCGTTTTTGAACCTGCACATGAGGAGCCTGCAGAGGAGGAGGACGACGAATTCCCTGCCTTGGACGTAGACGACGAAGAGGAGCCTGACATTGACCGACTCGTCCGCTGGAGGAAGATTCGAGAGAGGAACCGAGTGGTCACCCAGTACCTCATCATCTGGGTGGACAATCCCCTGGAGAAAGCAACCTGGAGGAAGGTTGGAGATTTTGACCAACAGGAGTTGCGCCAGCTCCTGGAAGAGGGCCAGCCGTCCAAGGACCCGACCAGCCTGTGAGGAGCAGGAGTGAAGACTGCACGTCGACGCTCGAGGCCGAGCTCCCTGGAGGGGGGAGTGGTTGTTGTATAAACGGGCGGTCATTGGGGGTTAATGAACGGAATGGGCATACGGTTTAAGAATCGGAACTGTATCGGAACAGGAAAAGAAAGGTTGTCTGCTTGTCAGGCGTATTGTAGTCATCGGTACAGTACGGCGGATACGGAACAAATACAGTTACGATGCGATCCGATATGGTGAGGTGTCCGGCCACGGATGTAAGGCCGCGACCCCTCTTGCCCAGTGAACTCCTCCAACCATGTAACCGATTGCACTGCACGGGTGTGTCCCCGAGCCAGCCAACGTCGGCTGCGCTGTGTCGTGTGTCCGAGTGTCCTGACCCGAGGCGGAGTGTGTGCGCGATCCCGCATGCGTCGATTCGGGGATCTGCGACCCGGGGCGAGCTGTTGGCCCACCAAGGGCGCGAGATGCGCCTGACCACCACGCTTCCAATCCTGCGCCAACACTTAGCTCGGGAATGTGATTGTGGTAAAATGGGATGGATTAATGAAAATAACCTTCGTGCGATTGGATGCCTACATGTACTAAGGTTGAGATTGTAGAAACGCTCTCTTTCCTGTCCGCTCCAGCCCCCTGGCCTGCCCGTCCCTGTTCGGTCCCAGGCCCACACCGAACGCACAAAACCGCTACCCATCGGCGCAGCCTAACTAGCGCCAAGAGCCAGTCCGGCTCACCGCGGGAAGTGGACCCTAGAGGTGGCCACACTCGGGTACCGTCCGCTCCGTTGCGTCCGGTTCGTAAAAGTGAGTGTGATATTCGTCCGGTAACATCCGGTCCGCTGTTTGCCGTACTGCCGTCCGCAGAATCCGGCTCTCACTTTTCCTTCACCGTTATTTGCCGTTAAATTAACGGAGGGCGTGCGCGGCGTCCGGTCCGCGACAAAACATCCGTGGATTCATAATTTTGGTCCGTTCTGTCCCGTAGGTACTTGCTTTCCAGCCGCGGCAAGGTCAAGGCGAAGTTGCCAGGGGTTTCCATTTTGCAGCAGCTCGAATTGTGTTGGTTGCACGCTTCATAAACGTGTGTGGGCGTTTTCCAGGTCATGTATTCTGCGGTTTGTAATACATGGAGTGTTTTGGAGAACTGAACAACACACAAGCCGTGTGTAAAGTTCCAGTGTATGGCATGCCAACTTGCACCACTTGCTGCGGCTGGTACTGCTGCATAGTACGCAGTGCGCACCACACTCCCATTGCAAGTCTTCCCGGCCATTGCAGCAAGGGTTGGGCATAGTTGCAATACCAAACGCGGACACACAAACACCCACATCACTTGAGGCAGGCGGCAAAGAGGGTTCACCTCTGAACACAGTTGAGCCACTCAACATACTTGGGAATGGGTGATACGTATCACATATAGCGATGGGTTGCTGCGGCGGTACTCCACAGTTTCCACGCCAGGGCAGCGAGTGTAAAGCCCATCCAACATAGTACGTCGAAGTTCAACAGCTCAACACATGAAAACGGGCAATGAATAATACGAGTCGTTATTTGTTATCGTCCATCTCTGCCTATTGCACCCTCACTGCGGCGGTACTCTAGAAGTTTCCACGCCAGGGCAGCGACTGTAAAGTCTATCCACCAATCGCAGTATTTGTTGGGACGCATTTCTTGAATAAAATTTTCTTCTATCTATATGATACCCAAGGTTCATCCACCACTCAACATAGTGTGTTCAAGGTGTGCACATCAACACAGGACAACGGAATATTACAAGTCATGATATCTTATCTTTTATCTCTATGGTAACCGCACCCTTGCTGCGGCGGTACTCCACAGTTTCCACGCCGGGGCAACGAGGGTGGTCACCGGTGGTGATCCAAACTTTGGAATCAAAAGTCACTACTTCCCTCCCTTCCCTCCCTTCCCTCCCTTCCCCCCCTTCGTGCGTCGATGCGCTAGCTTCTGCTGCGACCATCCACTCTCTGCCATCTGCCACCCTAGCAAGCTTAAATGATCCACGTTCTCGGGCTTGAAAACCATGCGCTTGGCCCGAACTATTAGACCGGCCTTGGAAAAAGATCGTTCACTACTGGCGCTGGAGGCCTGCAACACAACCAAAAATACTCAGTACTTCTCAGCCTGTGAACTTCATAAGGGCACTGTGGCATGTATGCACAGCCAGTTGTACTCAACCACTCACTTGTGTTGCTAGTATTCGACGTGCAAACCTGGCCACCAAGGGGAAGCTGGTATGATTCTCTCGCCACCAATCCCCTGCACTCCATTTCTTTTGATACTCACATGCTGGTGTCCATTTCAATTCAAACCACCTTTCGACTTCGGCCTCGATGGGGTCCATATGCTGTGGGGAGGATGGGGCCCGTCTTCTCCTCTTTGATCGTCGGAAACGTAGTGGTCCCTTAGGTGGGGTTGATGCCGCGTCAAGCCAGCTCTGCTGCACAGCCTGTGCTGCAGCCTCTTGGGATGATGAGCCCGAGGATTGGACTTCGGGCGCCTTCACCACGTGCCTCAACTGCAGAAGTCATATGCATGCTGTTATTCACACAAGCAAAAACTATCAACAGTTGGATGCAGACATTCACAAAGGCAAAGGCCACAAATCAGACCTCGACTCACCAATGCCGTCATCTCTTTCTTCAACATCGCTTGGAACTTTGCCAGGGTGTCATATTCTTCCACCACATTCGGCCAATCGTCAGCGTTGTTCCAGATCCTCCTCATCCAGTGCAATGTATTCCTCCTTCCGTCCACAGCCGCCGCTAATGCCCAACAATATATTAGATTGACATTATCACAATCCGCACACAATTTCTGTGTGAACTCAAAGGCGAAGTCATGCAACACAGGTTTTGTGTGTGCATCGGTGTCACTGACATACAGCCGGTCGTAAAGCAACTTCAGTACATTATATAAGACATCCGATATGGTGATGTAGTCGTCCCCCTCACATCGCTCAGACAATTCCCGTATACACTCCAAGACTGGCAGCGCTTGTTTGAAAATGCACCACCCAGATGCTGGTATAATGATCTTAGCAATTCTCGCGTTTGCTGTATACTCGCGGATGCTTCTCTCCAACAAAACCGCCCTCTTAATCAAAAAATACATGTTGTTCCACCTCGTCGGGCACCAAGTCCCCAGACGCAATATTCGCTTTGGACAAGCCTGCTCCATTTCATTGTCAGGAACCGTCAGATCTGCATCAGGATCATCGGGCAACACGGCAACATCATCATCTTCCCTTACACCCGAGTAATCCTCCTCCTCATCATCTGATGATACATTGCCGGCCCCTGCCTCCTTTAGCAGCTTCTTTTGCACGCGGCGGAAAACACTCCAAGCAGTGGGCGATTTGTGAAAATGAGTTGCCAATTCGCGAAGCGGCTGCATGAGCTGTTGAAACTCGTCAACATTTTGGAAAGCGGCCTTGACTGCGGTATTTAACAGATGGCAAATGCAGGGGTGCCAATAAAAAATATCCTTCTTCTCGGCTGCTGAAATCATATTGGAGGCGCAGTCCATGGTGAGAGCCACACGATCGCATGGCGACTCGTCCTGAAACGCACGCACAGGGTCCGCTTCCATCTCCGACTCCGTCATGACTTGGTCACGCGGAACTACAGGGTGCAGGCCATACTTCAATCGGATCTTTAGCAAGACACGGCTTATCGCGTCTGCAGTGTGGCTCTCAGGGAAGCTGGTAGTCCCTGTCACCACCAACGTGTTGTGCTTTAAAAGACGGGGGTTACCTTTTGCACATGATATACGTCATACTACACTGGCCGATGGCAGGCCAGTATTGATGGCTATCGTGCCATGGCAACACAGCATCCACGATTCATGTTCAATCAGGCGTGATTCCCGGCCAGTGAAGGCCGGTACTAGTGTAGCGAGTGCACATGACACGGTTGGCAAAGCACACAGGAGTGGTCACTAATCACGGCATGCATGCAAACAGAAAAAAATTGATATTCATGACATGTCACACAGCATTGGCCGATGGCGGGCCAGTACTGACGGCTATCGTGCCATGGCAACACAGCATCCGCGATTCATGTTCAATCAGGCGTGATTCCCGGCCAGTGAAGGCCGGTACTAGCGCAGCGAGTGCACATGACACGGTTGGCAAAGCACACAGAAGTGGTCACTAATCACGGCATGCATGCAAACAGTAAAGAATTGATATTCATGACGTGTCACACAGCATTGGCCGATGGCGGGCCAGTACTGATGGCTATCGTGCCATGGCAGCTTCTGACATCCGATTCAGTCGGGGCGTGATTCCCGGTGAAGGCGGTGCTAAGCAGTGCACATGACACGGTTGGCAAAGCACACAGAAGTGGTCACTAATCACGGCATGTATGCAAACAGTAAAGAATTGATATTCATGACATGTCACACAGCATTGGCCGATGGCGGGCCAGTACTGATGGCTATCGTGCCATGGCAACACAGCATCCACGATTCATGTTCAATCAGGCGTGATTCCCGGCCAGTGAAGGCCGGTACTAGCGCAGCGAGTGTACATGACACGGTTGGCAAAGCACACAGAAGTGGTCACTAATCACGGCATGTATGCAAACAGTAAAGAATTGACAACCACGAATATTGAAAATATCATAGGACACAAAATATGCCATCCAACCTCACCCAGTATGCGTTTCTTCATGCTCCAATCGGCATCCACCCAATGCAATGTCACTGTTATGAACGGGTGCGTGTTCCTGCTTGTCCAAATGTCCGTTGTCATGGCAACTCTCGACTCGTCTCGGATTT
>CAJHUC010001147.1:0-67825 GCA_905146915.1 Ostreobium quekettii
ACTACATTTGTCAAATAAACTTGACAACCGCAGTCCTGGCATCTTAGAGGCGATTTTGAGCTTAATTTTAAGCAAATGTTTTGGTGGTTAAATGTTTGTTCGCTTTCACTGAGATTTCCCCCTCCCCCGTTCAGTGCAGGCAGTGCCGTGCTTCTGCGTGCTGTTCGTCTGTGACAGTGTACAATGTCGGGTCATGGATGGCAAATGGGGGAAACGGGGCGGGCGGGCTGGGAACAGAAGGCCATGGTGTCGATGACGCCGTTCGTGCGCCCTTGCACCCTGACTGCTGATCGCCACAGCAGCGTTGTCTTCAACTCCCGTATGTCCAATGTCTCTCCCACTTCCACAGAAATATTTTGGCGTGGACGTTTGTTTTCATCGTATATACTGAGAGAACTACTGGAGTCTTTCACCAAAACTGCAAAATTTGAACTTGATGGGCCGCATCCTAAGCGTAGAGCCAATTTGTTTTTAAATGAAAAGATATCGCCAGAGGGAAAGCCTCAGCCGCGCGTGTCTCAAGAGATATAGGCTCCATCTGGATTGGATTTGATCGGTACGGTGGAGGCAGTTGCAGACGGTGGACATTCATGTCCACGATATGGCCACATACCAGAATACGGCACCCACATCTTGGTATTCGATCATATCCCCTTTCATGCCCCGCCACATTCAGGATATGGACTCCTCAGGTGACACAATTGAGGAGTTGGAACTGCGCTCATCTGAGTAACTGCGCGTATTGGATATTGTACTGTGGTGTGCACATATTGATTGTCATTCGCCAGAGCCAGGGCGCCTCTTCATTCAGTATAAGATTCAGTATAAGGCATCTGTACATGCACATGTCCGTAGATCACCGAAATTGGTAAGCTGAACTTCGAAGCAAAGAAACCAAGGTAAGTAACGAATCGAGATTCTGTATAGCCTATCTTTGCAAAGGGTCGGAATACTGACACGTGGGTCAGAAAAATCAGCTTATCCGTCCAGCCCCCGCATCTGGCCACACCTGGCACCGCCAAAAGCGCTGATTCTAATGCCGAAACACGCTGTGTTTTGATCTGCAATATTTCTGAAAGTTCATCTTCGGAGAGTACGGCCAATTGGCGAAACTATCTTTGGCGGCTCCAACCGTGCATTGAAGAAGCCGCAGCCAGGCGGCTCCTACAGTCCGCCTCAGTCTGTCCAACCCCGCCCGCCCGTTCCAAACGAACTTGCTCTTACGGTCGAGCCCTCGAAGCCCTCGCATCGGCGCCGCGGGCCTTCGCCTCGCCCATCTGATAAAACGGCAGGAGGCAGTCGGCCTGCGACAGCGCCGTCAAAGCTCGAAGCCCTGCCCCGCAACGTCCGCGCTCTGCAGTGATATATGTCTTTCAGTCCCAAGCCGAAATTCGCGAAGCCACACAAGTCGCCCATGCGGCCCGCGCCTTGAACGAGCCAATTGTTAGGGGTACCAAAGCCACTTGCTCTGGGATGTGCGAGGCGAACCCAGTGTCCCACATCCAACCGAGTCAACGAGCCGCAGCTGACTCTTCGCCGCAACTAAGACTTTTCGCAACTAAGGCTTTTCGTCCAACCAGTTGTCCTCGCGGAAAGCAACCTACCAGCCAACCCTCAAGCGCCGATCAGCAGTCTCTAAGTACAGGCCTCCATGAAGAAAAGCGGGTGCCGCACGGAGATCGCTGAAGTGCGGGACTGACCCACGATGCAGCCCGCCTTCGAGCTGACCCTCCTCCTGGCGTGCCTAAGGCTGGCGATGGGTGCGGCGCCGTCGCACTACCAGTTCGACGGATGGGGGAATAATGTGGAGCACCCCGAGTGGGGGTAAGTGTGAAAGAGTTGGGCAGGATGTCCTGGGGAGGATGCACATGGAAAGGGTGTCCGTGGACTCGCCGCGGACGGCTTGATCGTCATAGGTTAGGGCAACGGGAGGTTGCATTTACGTCCGTTGGAACGTCGTTTCCATCATAATGTTACGCGTTGATGCTGTTTTGGTGGATAATGAAGCTCCTACCTGTCAATTGTTGCAGACTGCGATCCCATTTTTTTCTGCTGAAGTCGAGTAGCACTGCTCACGTAGCACATGCGCTAAAGGCAACAACAAATTATTAGCGCAAATTTGCAGCCTCGTCCGGACGGCAGTGCGAATGTGAGAAGCGCGCTTTTCTGAGCTTAAAAACTCAGCCCAGACAAGTTTGAACGGCTTGTGGAGGGGTCGGTTTGGTTTTAGTATAATCACTTGTGCGCAATCGTTACGGCAATGGCACCCGACACAGCTACGCCGGGCTCATAAGCGGCTGTGTCGGAAAAAGGTGTCGTACGCTGTAAGCCATACACAATATGTTTTTATATTCGCATCCCCAGCCCTGAGCATTTCCCCAAGGCGTGCCTGAATTTACAGGCATTCCCACATCATCATGAAAGTTCCAGAAGATCCAAGGGGATATTTTTGAACAATGTGCCCCCAAGCTTGGGACAATGGGATACCACAATGCGAACGGCCAACCACTTCGCGCTGTGAGCTCTTCATTCCCAAGGCTCGCATCCCATTGTCCATTCGTGATGCCGTTTCAGCAGCACTACCGGTGAATGCACGACGTCTCGTTGGCAAAAAAAATTAGTAAATGCTGTGAAACAACACACTGATAATGAATCAAATAACTTTGGAAGGATTCGAGAGTTGGCGCTGCTGAAGTCCCTTCCGAAAACTCGCCGATCTAGCTAATTCTCCATCCAGCGTTGCCCGCTGTATCGCTTGCAATGAGCGCATCTAGATGATCTAGATACCTGAAGGTATTCGGGTAAATTCTGCATACAGAAGCACTGCGGTCTGTACTCGGTGACAGGCTTGGTTTTTACGTTTACGTTTTTTTACTTTCACGTTTTTACTCGTAAGAACGTAAATTTGCAAAAGACCCTATTTTTACGGCTATTTTTACGTTTTTACGGCTCCCTTGGACGGCAGATTACGTGATGAAAGTTGCGTACAATGATCAGTCTTCCGCCATATCCAGCACCCGCAACACAGTGTCCACCTTGCCCTTGGCAAGGGCGATGATGGTGTTTGACAAGAACTCGTTTTCTGGCCCTTCCAGGGCGTCTGGCTGCCACTCTCCGGACTCCGTAAGTCTGTATGTACTGTCCTTATGTACACCAGGCAGTTTTTGCGTTGTATTTACGTATTTTTACGCATTTTTACGCGTAAAAACATAAAAACTGTTTTTACGCGTAAAAACGTAAATACGATCAGTTTTTACGGCGTAAAAACCAAGCCTGCTCGGTGAGTACTGAGAATGTGGTGGAATTCCTGTGAAAGGTGTTTCCCAATTCCAAAACAGAGCAACGGTTTACCAAGACGCAATAGTATGTACTTCCAGCAATATACTTCGAATTATCACCAAAAACAAAAATATGCTGAATATAATTAAGCTTAAAGGGAATCGCCATACAATGTTGCAGCAAAGGAATGGTTATTGACACTGAAGGAAGCTGTCCAGAAACATGCCGTTGTTGGAACTTGGAAGACATCACGCGAAATGATCATTTTGTACCTACATACTGGAGGCTGCAGTCTGATGCAATCGTGACCAGCAGCGGATGGTAAAATGGGAGAATGTCTACTTACGCTCGCGCATCAATACTGCGAGCCTTAGAATGTATTGAATATGCCACATGTGTGTTGCGATCCATTCAGTGGATTCTCTACCATCATATCTGGCAATCGATCCACTTCGCTTAATTTTCGGCCCTTCAAGATGCATTCAGATGCCTGGCTGAAATATATATATAACATCTCCCAAGCTCTTTCTTCACTGTCACCTGAATCCTTTTGGTCTGCAATTGAAGGATGGCCAATACAGAATTTTTAAGAGTACAGATGCCAGCCGCCTACAAGGATGGAATCAGCGAAATGGCGGTAAGCATGGTCTCGAAAATGCGAGTCGCTTTTGGCTGTTGGCGCATCGCAATTGCGTGCTGCCTCGATTTCTAGGCTACAAACGTTGGATTATTTCAGCTCTGCGTATCAAGTATCGCAGCTTTTATCTATTATTTCCTTTGCTCGGCCGCGTAGCACCAATAACATGTAAAATATAATGAGGATATGGACTCATTGACTCTCGAGTACACCGCATGGTGACGAGGATGATTTCACGGCAATATTCAATATATGCTCATTATCCCAAGAAATGTAGCTTCCGCATCCGCATCAGAAGTGATAAGGCTATGCTTAGGAAGTTGTGAGAACACGAAACTTCAATCGCGAGGTGACAGCTCGCAACAACAGTTTTTGTTGCACTACAGATCTTTCAAAGATTTACCCAGCAATTTGGTTGATAAGTCTTACAGTAAGAATCCACGAAGCAGTATCACCGCATGATCGCAAGGGGCCAACATAAAGTAAACATCTAAGAGATTCTTCACTCGCGTTGTACACAGATCACTTGTGTGCTTCGATATTGACAACATCGGGCATTGCACTAGCAGAAAAAGAGCCAAACAACACTTTTGCGAACGCACCTAAAGCACATTTGATCGAAGCTTGCACGCTAATAACACAAAAATAACCAAAGCCCGTAAACTTTGTACACGTTTGAACACGTGTCATTTGGCCCTCCCTAGTGTTGAACGCTGCACGGCATATGGGCGTCCCTGATTTTCGACCGACGAGTATCCCCTCAAAGCACGCCGGTGTGTGGCATTGCCACCAGACACCGCCGCATCCACAGATGAGACAAACTTCTGTGGAATACTGTGGTCCAGGGAATGGACTTCCAATTTCAGACAGCTTCATTCGTCCATATGCGCCACTTCTGTGGCTCCAGCTCTCAAACCACGTGCACGCCAATTAGGCGGGACCCCGATACATGGCGCCCGAAAACAGAAGCACACAGCGACCACGGCCGGAACCTCATTTGCCTCGCAATATTCTCATTCGAGCCGGCAACTGCAACCGTATTTTGACGCGCGATGTTTTTGCGGTGACGGTATTTCAACCAAACTGCATTTTCACGCGTTGGGATGCAGGGCGACACGCGGCCGAGCGCCCGAAAGATCAGCGCCGACCTGGTGCTGCCCCCGTACCGGAGCCGGCGCCGGAACGCGGGCCACAAGACCGACATGCTGACGTACATCGGCCAGTTCTTCAACCACGACATCGACCTCACCATGGGCGCCGAGACGGTGGAGTGGGCGAACATCTCCATCCCCGCGGGGGATTTCCACTTCGACCACGCCAGCACGGGGGCGCGGACCATGCCCTTCAAGAGGTCGGGGTACAACGCCTCCAGGCCCGCCTCCGAGCACAGGGAGCAGGTGGGGCCAGGCACGGGGTGCGTCCCCGGCTTCGGCTCGGAACATCGGCGCATTCTGTGGAATGCGCATGTGTCAAATGTATCTGCACATCAAGCACTAATGGGACTCTGGCCGTGCGATGGCAACTGCGATGTTGTTTTAGCAGTACACAGCGATTGAGGTAGCATAAAAGCAGCTGTGGTGGCATCAATCACTAGCAGAAAACAGCCTGTTTGCGATGCCAATTGCGACGCTATTTGACACAAATTGATGCTATCACAGCCACTTTTATCCCATCACAATCACCGTGACGGCACCACTTTGTGTCAAAATAGCATCGCAGTGGGCATCGCAGACATGCCATTTTCTACCAGTAAATCATTTTCAACTGGCGCGTCGCAAAAATGCCGTCTTCTGCTGGTGAAATTGAGGGGCGCATTGGTATTTCAATCGATCTGCGCTCGGACACAACTAACATCTGCGCAATTGGAGCAAACACCCTCCGCTCAGTGAAATAGCCTTCAGATATCATCTCATTATCTGGAAACTCAATCACCACATCACTCTCCGCGAGTGTTTAGAGATGCATGCGGTTCTCGTAATTGTGACATTTTGGAAATGAATTGTGGAAACTTGGCTGCTGACACGGCGCTCGCCCGTCAATGTGGTGCACCGATTGGCGGCGCTTGGTGGAGATCCATTGAATCTCATCTGCCTGCGGCATGACAACCATTCATCTCCAAGGCTGTAGCCAGCAGGATCCATCCAGTTGCCTACGCTGCTGCTTCTAATCCGTGCTGTTTGCATATGATGAGAAATGCTTTCCCAGAACTATGCGATTGTGAATCAGATAGTGGGATCTGGAGAAAATTCCCACCAATGACGTTTTTTCTCTTCGCCCTGACAATAAGCCTAAGTACGCAACGGCGTTCTCACGATTTGGTCGCTTTGAATCAGTACGATGAAAAAAAACTCTGTAATTTAGCGATTGCTGACCTGCTTCGGGAGTGCTTCGGTGAAAATAATGTGGAGAACATTCTGAATCATTAAATCGACAATTGTAAATGGGAAATTAACGTGTCGCGCGCCTTTCTCGTTGCGCAATGTGCGCCTCAGGTGAACGTTATCACATCTTTCCTGGACGGGAGCGTTGTGTATGGGGAGTCGCTGGACAAGGCGGACAAACTCAGATCGCACTACAAGGGTAAAATGTCCACCTACAATGACATGCTGCCGCTCAACTCCATGAGGTTGGAGATGGAGAACCCCGCCGGGGTTGAGCAAGACACAGATATGAGGTGCTTGGCGCGCACCTCCATGAGATGATCGGGTCCAGCGCAATGCATTTACTTGCAACGCGTGAGGCAACTTACATCGCATAGTGAATTTATTATTTCCATAATGGCTAAGAGTTATGTGCCACCAACACAACTATCCGATCAGGCTTGGTTTTTACGTTTACGTTTACGTTTTACTTTTACGTATTTACGCGTGAAAACGTAAATTTGGAAAAGGTCTTATTTTAAGGCTATTTTTACGTTTTTGTGGCTCCCTGGGACGCCCAGATTACACGATGAAAGTTGCGTACAATGATCAGTCCTCCGCCATATCAAGCACCCTCAACACAGTGTCCATATCGCCATTGGCAAGGGCGATGATGGGGTTTAACAAAAAAAACTCGTTTTCTGCCCCTTCCAGGGCATCTGACTGCCACTCTCCAGACTCCGCAAGTCTGTATGTACTGTCCCTATGTACACCGGACAGTCTTTACGTTGCATGTACTTATTTTTACGCATGCTTACGCGTAAAAATGTAAATACGATCAGTTTCTACGGCGTAAAAACCAAGCCTGTGTCCGATCAAAGAGCCGGCCGATGGCGTCCGGATAGCATCCCCTAATCAGTTCTGGAAATTTGAAGATTTCTTCAGGATGTCTGCGTGCCACCCACTTTGGATTTTGTACATGACGCGGATTTGTCCCGGATGGCAACAGTATTTTTGTATTCCATGCAATGTTAATGCCCAAAGTATATCATGAGATCTCCGATGTTCTGTATAGAATAAGTAAACATCAATCGGTGCAATTGCATGTGTATAACTCATTTGCATCTTGTTATTGACCGTTTGCTTCACAGATCATGCCCTTTAGAATGAAACTAAACAAATACATCCTTAAAACTATCATCCACCAACGTCTTAAATACAGTATTATCAAGAAGTTTTGATATTTTTTCTTGTGAAATACGGAAATTCAAAACACATTTAGGGTTATACTGGAACGAATAAAATTCCTGCAATCGAATAGACGCATTGTCATTGCCAGCCGCTGACAATCAACATGATGTTGCTTGCATTTCCTCTTCCCAACGTTTGGGGGGGGGGGAGGCGGGGATTTTTGCGGGATTTTCAGGATATTCGTAGATTACTTTTTCCCAAATGGCACATTTGAGAAAACATTAATTGTGTTTGAGGCAGGATTTGATTATTATCTTTTGGAGCCAATACATGGGAAAGAAGCGGCTGCAGATGAGCAAGAACTGAATCTTTTGGGCAAAAGGGGAGCGGGTGCCTAAACAGATACTGTAAATACCGTGCATAAGAGAATCTGAACACCTGATATCTGTCCTTCAACCGCAAAATAGACGACATGAGAATGCCAACGAGGACGGGGCGCACGTGGATTGTGCGCTACTGAAGGTGCCCTCGCCGACAGATTGGCGTTCGATGCAACCGCTGCTCGACATTGTCACTTTCCGCAGAAATACAATCTCCAAATACTTGAAGCAGTTGACAGCAGATGCAATTGAGAGCGCCGCGCAACCTCAGTGTTGGCAAAGGCTAATCCAGTGAACTTTCGCAGGGCTGCAGGCGATTCCCGTGCCAACGTGAATCCTGCGCTGTTATCCCTGCAGACTCTCTTTATGCGAGAACACAACAGGCTAGCCGATGAGATTGCTTCCAGGAATCCGGGTTGGTCTGATGACCAGATCTTCCGCGAGGCCCGCAAATGGAACATCGCCATCATGCAGGCCATATGCTACTACGAGTACCTCCCCATGCTGGGATTCCAGGTGCCGCCTTACCAAGGCTACAATTCCAGCATTAATCCGGGTAAGAGCGCGGGAGCGCCGATCATCTTCTGGCATCCCAAAGGCGCGCAATGCTCCCTTCCATGGCAGCAGGGACGCGTTGCAGCAAAAAGTTGTGACAGAATTCTGAACGGATAGTTCCCAAATATACGGCGTGCGCCAGCCCCTTTTGTCCTCAGCATCGCAAGGCTTTGGCTGCGTAAATATGACATTGAGCCGATGCATCACCTACGGTAACAGACACAGTCGAAACGCACAGCATGGAGAACATTTTTCCATGAAGAACACCTTAGCTTTCGATATGAGCATGCCTAATTCACTTGTGAGATCATAGAAGAACATCCCAGCCTTATTCGATGATTGGATATCATATGTTGATCAAGCGGCCAACAAAAGGCGGCCAAAATATGCGGACACACACCACACATTCAAAGAAAAATGCCCAGACAATGGCAATCAGGTGCACCCACAATCGCACGACTAGTGCCGGAGGCGTCTTGGGTGCTCAAGCACCTCTCGAGCGCTCCTGGTTTCCTTTGTATAAGGATTGCATTTCTTCTACTCATTTCATTAAACTTGAAGCGGCAAGAAAAATCGCTACTGCGCATTAACCTGCAAGACGTCGATGGGGTAAATTTGTTCCACATTGCTGTTTGTTGAGATTGTTTGCGCTTCCCGCTTCAACCAGCCAATGCCGAAAATCTCATACAATCCATTATATAAGACAAGATTATTTCAGGAATTGTTAGTGAATTCAATACCGGTGCGCACAGATTTTCTTCTAAACCAATTCAGCGCATTTCGAAATCAATTCAGGCATTTTACTGTACCCCATTCACAAACACAACCAATCGGACCTGCATCCCTTCAAAGCCTCTATGCATGCGCAGGGATGGACAACTTCTTCGCCACGGTGTCCTACAGGTACGGTCACTCGGAGGTCATGGAAATCGTACAGCGGCTCGACGAAAACGGGCAAGAAATCCCTGCAGGCCACCTGCTGCTGTTCGAGTCGTACTTTCGGCCAACCAACGGTCTGGCCGCGGGCATCGAGCCCCTGCTGAGGGGCATGTCGGTCGGGCAGCAGTCCAGCGGCTCCCCACACTTCCCCAGCGCGCTGCAGACGTACCTCTTCGGCAACCCCGTACACAGGGGGACGGATCTTTTCGCGAGAAACATACAAAGGGGAAGGTGAGTGTACTATCGTGGCGGACCTCACAGTGGCTTTATCAGAATTCAAATCGAAAACTCCATGCACGGAGCTTTCGATCTGCATTCGGACAACAGTATGTTCACATTCATATGAATCTGTGGGACACGTTTTCCACATTGACCGGAAAGCGCTACTCTGAGAAACCTTTCACGTGACTGGGATTTGACCTAAATAGATATGCTGTCATTTAATATTTAACGTTTAATAAGAAATTTGCTAATTTGTATGTTTCTTTTCCCTGTGGTGATGCCCAACTTCAATGGGACGAGTGCGGAAAATCAAGGCACATGAAGTTTTGGGCTGGGCAAGTTCTCACAGGTGAATGCTGATGAAACCCAAAAGCAATTGGGATGATATTAGCTGGCCGCAATTCGAAGCCTTCAAATTTCATCTTAAAGTATTAATTAGCGAATTTTCACTGGAACAAAGCAAGTTAGAAGCAGTCAGATAATCATGATATGATATGTGTTTGTATGTGAGCAGCAGCGCGATTTCGGCAATAAAATATTGAAGCTATGTGGCTGCCATATAGGATATATGAATATCGAATATACTGAAGTGCCGCACTTCAAGAATTAAACTAAATATGCTGACCAAGGTTCCCTCTGGATGACATAAGCCACCAAGTCCTGAACGTCACTGAAAGATGAGCGGAACAGCTCTACCTATATTCAATGTACTCGAAGCAGTTAAATCTAATCTGATTAAAAGCAAATCATGACCTTATTTACTCTATGTCTCGCCTTTGGTAATGCGCATCCGACGGAAATTCCCAGACAAGATATTTTTCTGATATTAATTTATTCAATTGGGATGCAGGAATCTGCATATTTCACGCATTTCGAAGTTTATGGCGGGTTAACATATTTAGTTCCATATTTTTCACAATAATTCCCGCCAGGTAATCCAACTTTCATGGGTCCAACGAACAGCGAAATTCATGCAGGGACCATGGCATCCCCGACTACAATTCCGCCCGGGAGCACCTGGGGCTACAGAGGAAGGCGACCTTCGAGGACATCACCACCCAAACTTATCTCCAGCGCATATTGGAAGCCCTGTACGGCGACGTCGGCAGCATCGACGCCTACATCGGCGGCCTCTCAGAGGACGCCCATATGGACTCCAACATCGGCGAGCTCTTCTACGTATCCATGCTGGAACAGTACGTGAGGATCCGGGACGGCGACCGGTTCTATTTTGAGAATAGCGAAAACGGGTTGTTCGCCGAAGAGGAGGTGAATAGCATCCGAGCCACGGGTGAGTAATAAGTAAAATTCTGCGCAGAGAGCGAGTAGCGAATTCGTTGCAAATTTTTGCTCGATTTCACCGCACGTTCTACTGGATCGCTTCTCGTAATGGGAACGTCATTCATTGGAATATTCGGATCTGGTGTTTTTGATGAGCTTGATCGATGCGCTGAAGGCGCATTATCGTCGATCAATGCCAGCCGCTACCCAATCTCGAGGCACACCGCCGCGGATGACGATTCCGCCATCCTTGCTTGTCAAAATTACATACGAAGAAAAGAAATACGACCCATATTGACTTCGCATGAATCAAATCAATGAAATAGAAGCTGAGCTGCAATGAATAACGTCTTCAAATTAACAACCTTTTCTTAAGCAACAAGGTGAAAAACTTTTGAAATGTCTATGTTGCTGCAATGTCGCGATTGCGTTGCACTATCGCGCGAGCGTGGCAAGCACCTTCCGAGATGTCTTCTAGGCCTTCGAGACGTGATCCTGCGAAACACCGCCATCGAGCTCCTTCCGACAAACGTCTACGTGCAGGACGTTGATCAGCCGTGGCCAAGAGCAACAATAAGCGCCCCCGAGGCGCCCAGAGACCCGGTGAGCGGCACACCCATCGCCAGTGCCGATCCAGTCAAAGTCTTGAAACCTGGAATGTACACACTGAGGTGGAGCAAGGAGGAAATTGATGGAGAAGACTACCTCCGGTTCAATTTGAGTGTGAAAACCGAGGGATGGGTCGGCATCGGGATTGCCAAAGGTGCGTCTGTTGCGGGCCGACATGATCTGCGTAGCATTGTGTGATGAGCAAAGTATTGCTGTCAAATGGCAAAAACAGCAACTCGGCAAATCGGAAGTAGTGCGCACCAATCTGTGATCCAAAGTGGCGTTCCCTCGTTATTCATGCTTTTCGCACATGGAAGGATCGATTGGGAAGTAGACGAGCTTCTCCTCGGCTCCCGCACAGACTCCACGAGCAAGATGGTTGGTGCGGACATTATCGTCGCTTCCTCGCCGTCGCCTGGACGGATCACAATCGACGACTATTACTCTGAGACTTTGGCCGAACCCCAGACTGACGAGTCCCTGGGAGGAACCAACGACGTTGAGCTTCTGAGCGCCTCTCAGTCTGGAGGATTCACGCAAGTGGAGTTCAGGCGCAAGATTGCCACTGGCGACGAGTTTGATCGCCCCATAAAATCGACAGGGGAGACGGATATCATATTCGCGTGGCACTCAAGCGATGGAACACTCAGATACCATGGGTACGTCATTCACTGGCGAAAGAATCTTAATGGAATATTTGCGCCTAATACACCGTATATGAAGGGCATTGTTAATGCGAACAACGCTTACATAGAATTTCAAAATATCGTACAATGTTGTCGCGGTATCATTTAACCATACGCGATTTTCATGTGGGGCACACCGACAGTTTTTTCTGTGCGCTGCGCTGAGCGAATGAGATAACCCCTTGCACGCGCACTTTTGCTAAGCGCAGAATATGTAGTTTTAATTCTTATGGCAGTAGCAGGATGTTAAAATGGCATGATACATCATGATGTGCTGAGCTCTCCTGCATCGCCTGGAGATGTTTAAGAATCATAATTTCCTAGGGATCTACATTGCGGTACAGTAAAAGGACTACATTACACTCCCCCCGGCATATTGAACATGTGTTAACCCGTAAACAGGATATCGACCCACAACTTTACATGTACATGTGCTTCACTCCTCAGCAAATCTATTGTTATTTGATTTTTGAGTCGAGGAATTTGGCATGTGGATCTAGATTCTATGGAATCCAATTAGATGGTAGAGTACTTTGATTTACATTTAATTTGCATTTCCATATCGCTGATATCTATGACGTGTGGTGTGCTTTTTCTTCCGCCTATCTTGGAACCCTCAATTTCAGTGTTTTTTTCATAGGTTTCAATCGATGGGGAGTAAATTCAATAATACTCACGACGTTATGCCAAATTTCAAATGACAAAATCTACTGTAAGTTTACCTCTATATCGTAACGTCATTGGCACATGCGCAGGTCTTCCAACCGTGGACGCGCCGCTGCGAATTTCATGGCGCCCTTTTCACCGTCCCCCGCCACTACGCCTCCTACTGATACGACTCCATCCTCACCACCCGGCAAAGACATTGTTGTGGACGCCACTACAGGATATAAAATCTCGTGGAGTGTCGCTGATGGCTCGACAGGAGACACCATTCACTTCACCATGAGCATGACAGGCGCTCCCGGTAACGCATCTTATGTGGTCACCGAATGCTCAACATTAGAATTAAATGAAAGCGGACGATTAGAGTAAAGGAATTCCTATCCGAGACCGACTATAGTACAATTGGCTGGCCGCACCGATGCAGTAACGGAACTGGAAGAATTCAAGAGCAGGACATGCATTGACAACGTTGTGAAGCACATCCCAAAAGAAAGCGATTTTCCGTAATACACATGAGTATCTGCCATAAAATGACTCTGCAAGGCAGTCTTTACTCCCATTTCATCATTCCCGTGCAAAGCGAACATTTGGTTGTCGCCTCGAGCGCGACTCATCATTCGGCGACATCCTGATCAGTCGCGCTCGTGTTCCTTGAATCATGAGGAATTCAGAAGAGGGCAAGCCAAAACATGCGCGTCAATTTAAGGCGGATTTGGGTTCACCAAAAGTTCAAAAGGGGGCATTATTAGGTTTGCCAAATCCAGCAGACACGTCCCTCCGCAGAAAAAATCCGCTCTTTCATCTTGACTACACTCTGACAACGTCTGTGCTTCCGCAGGCTCCGGAGATGGCTTCATGGCCCTCGGATTCGAGGGCCCGGGCAGGGCGTTCAACGGGGCGGACGTCATCATTGTTCAGAGCACAAACGGTCAGTGCACCGTGGGCGACTACTGGGCGCAATCCGCAGGCGAATTTCGACTCGACAACCTCTTGGGCGGAGACGATGACCTGCTGGACGCCACCTGCGCTGTGTCCGGGAGAGAGATTGTGGCCAGCTTCAAGAGGGCAGCGACCTCCGTGGACCCCCTGGACCGAGACATGCGTTCGGAGGGATTCACCAACACAATACTTGCCTGGGGCGTCACGAGCGACGTTGCGATAGTCTCTGAGAAGTGGGCGGCGCCTTGGTGCTTTCCTGGGATATCCCAATAAAGGGATAGACAATTAATATTCCTTACACCCAATGGATTGCATAAAATACGGGGATAAATTTAATGAGCGATGAGAATAAAATCAACGTGCCAATTTTGAAGTGCTTGGTTTGCAGTACATCAACGCAGTGTCCCGTCTTTCAGTGCTTTTGCCGTAGCAACGGCTCTGCATCGTTCACTGCAGACTGGTTACGTTATCAGCCGAATCATTTGAGACTCCCACAACGTGCTGCACTAAGCCTGACAGTTGGCGTTGGGGGGGCAGCACAGATGACCATTTGCCGCGGTCATTTGCAAACGTTCACCTATCGTCAGCTGATGCCCGCAATCGTTTATCGACCGATCACGAAGGATATTTCTACCGGGGCAGGACCAGCCGCCTTCAAATCAACTTCTACGCAGCACGCGACGCAGATGCCACCGAAGCTTACGTAATCTCTCCGCCGCTTCCCAACGCCTCGGAAGGGGTGCCTGGCGTGCCTCCCGCCCCCGGCGCTCCACCCAACGCAAATGGAGACCCTAGAGACGGTCGAGCAGCGACCATCACTGGAGAAACGACTCTGGATGCCGACCGGAAGTTCACTCTGTCTTGGGAACTGGCACAAGGCAGCGTCACGTTCACTATGGAGGTGGATGGTGAGAATCATAAAGTACACAATTGCCGCTGGTTCACTGTTGAAATCGTGTAAAACCGTGTGCTTGTCGTGTTGTCCATCGTGGTAAGGTGGACCACATTCGTGTACTACACAGGGTTAAAACTACAGGATTATAGCAATCGTGTAAAATCGTGCTCTGAAGCACCCGATTTGTGCACGATATTAACACGATTTTTCCAATTGTGCACCGTGTAAAATGGTCGAATTTTTACCAGTGCTGCTCGCAGTCCCTTGACTGCCAGTTCTACAGGGTCGCACTGACTGGGGCGCGTCGGCGCCCCGCCTCGGAGACTCATCTATTCGCTCAAGCATCCCACCGCGTCCGCAGGGGAGGGATTCATGGGCATAGGCATCCCTGGCACTGACAAGAATATGCACCTGGCGGACATCATCGTGGCTGTGGCGGACGGCGCCACGTGCGAGGTGAACGACTACTGGTCCGAGACCTTCGCGCGGCCCACGCCCGACGAGGACATCGGCGGACAGGACAGCCTGACGGCCAAGTCGTGCGAAGTCGCCGACGGCCACATGAGTGCGACCTTCACGCGGTCCCTGGTGGTGCCCGATGAGTTCGACAGGGAAATCCCGGCGCAGGGTTTCTCTCTCATCTACGCCTTCCACGAGGCGCCACGGGGGATGCAGTACCACGGAAACAAGAGGCGCGTGTCCGCTGCACCGGCAGAAAACGACATATTTGCAATGCCGACTGCAATGGCATTTCAATAGTTAAAAAAGGCCAAAACGGACGGTTTTGAGAATCTTGTACCGTGCAACGCGATTGAGAATAGTGTAGAAATGGTGTTCGATAGTATGTTGATCGTGATATTACCGTACAAAAATGGAACCATACCGTGTAGGAACGATTGAGTGAAAGCACATGGTTTGACACGCTTCGACTCAGCTTTAGGCAATACTTACACGGCTCGAAATGGTGTATTTTTTCCGATGTTCTATTTGTTTTGACTCCAATTGATGCCCTCAGTCCTGCTTTGTGCGATTCCAATCACCGTGATGGCACCGCTGCGCGTCACAAGTGCATCGCAGTCCGCATCGCAAACATGCGGGTTTTGACGCTGCTAAGACTGCTTATATTTTTCGTGAGCGTACATTGACTATACCAGCTCATGGCGAATTCGCGTTCTCTGTGCCCCGGTGTCCCGAGGGCACGCGCAACATGGCCGCCGCCTGCACCACCCCGTCAGCATCAGCTCCGGCGACTTGATGCTCAAACGCGAGTCCAATTTGAACAAGGTAACAGGTCGTGTAGACGACCGACAGATCTGCCGCCACATCTCTTACAACGAAGACAATAAAAGACAGGAAATAGCCGGAACGCGCAAAATTTTCAACATCACGAGAAGTTGCACCGTTGCAAAACGGCCGCGCAGCCACGAAATCCACTGCCGACAGAGCAATTTGGGCCGCGCTGCCATGCTCTCGAACAAGCACTGCGGATTTGGACAATCACGTGCTTGGCACCACTGCCCGTTTGTTGTCGTGTGCGAAAATGCAATGAGCACGAGGATTGACACACCATGGATGCCACCATACACAATGGGCGCTGTTTAGGATGCGCTGCGACATCGCGGCCAATTCTAGCTCGTTCTCCCATTCCAGGGGGGTAGTGGACATCACTTTTGGATCGGCGGGCGGCGCCACCGGCACAGAGGACCTCCTCTCCCTGCAGTTCGACGACTCCAACAGCGTCGAGCTGGCCGAAGGTTACAGGGTGTGGTGGATGCGCACGGGGGAGGCGCCCGCCTCCGCCAGCAGGCGGCTGCTGCAGGATGGCGGGGCGGAGGAGATGGTCTTCAAGATCCAGAAGGACACGGGGGGGTGGATAGGCTTCGGCATAGATCCCGCCGACGCCTCCGTGAGCGGCATGCAGGAGACCGACGTGTACATCGGATGGGTGGCGGACGACGGCGCCGTCACCCTCATGGACTCCTGGGCCGCGGGTGCGTCTTCGGATTCGTTCCTTTATTGCTGTCGCTTCGTTGCGTTTATGACTTGAAGCATTTGTTTGTTTGTTTGATTAATTGATTCGTTTGTCACCTCTTTCGAGCGGAGGGTTTCAAGGCTTGGTGCTTTGTCGCATTGAGCCGCGCGGCTGTGCGCAGAGAATTTTGCGGAGGATATTCGTTGTTGCCGATCACCGGGTCACATATTTTATGTATACAATACTTTGCAGCAATTGCACGTTAGCAGACTAATGTAATGAATGTAGCTACATTTATGAGGAGCGTTATGAATTCGTCGTCTGGAATCCCCCTGCCCACGCCCCACCCACCCCACCTACCCCGCACACCCCACCACCTCACCCGCCCGGATCATGCGTTCGCATAGGTTCAGATTCAAATTTTATCCCCAGAAGTACCCCAGGGCTGTTTGCCCATCTTGGTGTCCTTCCCCCTCCCCCGTCGTCCCGATGTCCCCAACTGTGTTCATGTCGTGCGGCAGCCATCACTCGTTCTCACAGCACTTTGCACAGCGCTGTGCAAACAAGCGCTGGATTGCACCAATTGGTGCACAAGAATGGGTTGCGCGTATGCATTACTTAGTGTTGACATGTGCACATGTTGAATGCAACGACACGGAGGTGATATTGGCACACCAACACGTGACAGTTTTAGGGCGAATCGCCACGGTTCAGGTCCACTGGCGTTGAACTCAATGCCGACATTGAGGACTCAATGGACACCGCCGACACCGTCGAGACCGTAGACGCCGTGGGCGCTGCAGACACCGTTGAAGCCATAGACGCCGCAGACGCCGTAGTCGCCGCAGACGCCGTAGTCGCCGCAGACCATCAGGCACCTGATGGTCCGCTTGCTGGGGGCTTTCCGCGAGAGATTAGGGTATGCAACAATCTGAGACGCACAATGCTCCGGACCGCATCACTTACTGCAGTGCAAGCCAAGCTAATGCAAAGCGTTTATAATGAGCTCTACAACTGTACGTTGTGGGCGATGTCGTCCAAAGTACAGTAATGCATTGCAGTGTAGGCGACAACGCGTCAGCACCTTGCCGAGCTGACCATGATCATTAAGCGAACGCTGGGAAGCGACTCCACTAATCAGAAGAAGAACACTTCGTAAGCTGGCATCGCAAATGGAGTTGCGCCGTAACCATTCTGGCAAAACACATCGAAGCGACGGCGACGTCTGGGCACATCAGAGTGGAGCGCCGCTGATGACTTACCCCATTGAAGATGCGGGGGATGTTTTCTAATCCTGATTGACATAATCTTTCCTGAGCTAACTCGGGCGCATTGCACAAAACGAGGAGCTGCGAAAATTGCGAACTTCTGTCTTCATCACTTGGAGGACCAACAGCAGGGTGGGAAGAATCATCCCTGCAATATGGGAGTCGAACCCACTTTCAGCTCAAAGCTGCGGTCACAGTGATTTCTTTATCCACTTACAATCGATGCAAATTCCTCAACTTCGGCGAACACTGCTGCCCAGGTTTCTTCCAACCGAACACGGACGTTAACCAGGGCGGGACGAACGACATTGTTTCCTTCGCCGGGGAGCAAGTGGACGGCAAAACTTCTTTGCTGTTCCGAAGGAAGGTGGACACGGGGGACCAATTCGATCGCGTCATCAAAGACAAGAACCAGGTTTGCAGTCTCGCTGATTCTCTACCCCAATTGTTCTGCTGGCGGCGCCGCATCTTCCAAAAATCCTTCATCCCCAGAGATTGGACAGTTGATCCACATCAAGGACCGCGATTCAAGGGCATGACATGTGAACCATATCGCATGACATGTACAAAATACAGCCATGTCCAGGGTTCCAGCAGATCACTTCCAAGATAAGCCAGTTGATGGAATGTAGCTCATCCCACATGCTGGGTATGCACATTTCTGATGGCGCAATTCAGCATCCAGGTATTTGGAACACTTTTCCCGGAGGGGGGCTGGACCGACGCCTCTCGGAACTACTCCCCTTTGAATGTTCCCTCTCCCACGGGATGTGTCTTACAAAATAAATATAGTGCACGCTTGTGTCCCAATGCGGAGGTCACGAAGGTCATTCTGAGTTGCATTTTGAGTTGGGGGCCTGCATTTTTCGTTTCTAGGACTTTGGGGTCCAGTTTCAGGTTTCTGACATGGAGTAGCAAGCCTTTTTGCAATTCATGACCTTCACGACATTCGTATCCTGAAATGATAGGTACCGGACAAACATCTCAATGCCGACGCGCCTGTGCACCACGCGGCAGGCTTGGTTTTTACGCCGTAAAAACTGATCGTATTCACGTTTTTACGCGTAAAAACAGGTTTTACGTTTTTACGCGTAAAAATGCGTAAAAATACGTAAATTCAACGTAAAAAATGCACGGTGTACATAAGGACAGTACATACAGATTTACGGAGTCCGGAGAGTGGCAGCCAGATGCCCTGGAAGGGGCAGAAAACGAGTTTTTGTCAAACACCATCATCGCCCTTGCCAAGGGCGAGGTGGACACTGTGTTGCGGGTGCTGGATATGGCGGAGGACTGATCATTGTACGCAACTTTCATCACGTAATCTGGGCGTATAAGGGAGCCGCAAAAACGTAAAAATAGCCGTAAAAATAGGGTCTTTTGCAAATTTACGTTTTTACGCGTAAAAACGTAAAAGTAAAAACGTAAACGTAAACGTAAAAACCAAGCCTGACAGTAAATACGGCTTTGCGTCTGCACTGTGCGCAATATAGAATTCTGCCGTAAGGCCGGTGCAGAATGGCAGATAATAATTTTTCCACATTCTTGGATCGTCTTGCAAGCTACGGAAATTTTGTGTCTGTTCTTATTGTGCTCTATATTCTCTGTTACATTTTTGCAGCCACAGATGTGACACCCATAGTGCTGCGGCACGTGCTCAAACGAACAAGATTTCCCCATTGCTTCCCACTCCCCCGGAAAACTTTGCCCAAGTAACACTGGGAGAAAACGACATGTTGGCGACGCCAGCTGCGATGCCATTTTGACACAAAGTGATGCCGTCACAGCGACTGCGATGGCATAAAAGGGGCTGCGATGGCATCAATTTGTGTCAAATGGCATCGCAATTGGCATCGCCGACATGCCGTTTTCTACTGGTGTAAGCTCCCAACCCACACCCAAATTGAAAATTAAACAAGCAGAAAAAATAAGTGAATGGATAACAGGCAAGCAAATCCGATCTAACCAATGTCGACGCCTGCAGGACGTCGTCTTCGCATACGGCTCCACAGACTCTTTGCCGCCGGGAGGCCACGGGCCCTGCTGCAGGGGCAAGGGCAAAGTCAACCTCATGTCCAGAGGCGCAGGGGGAGGCGGAGGGGAACCACCGGAAATGGACAAAGAGCACAGCGAGACGGGGACACCGGCCAAGCCGAACAGAAGGCTGATACTCGCCCACGCCTGGATCCAAACCGTCAGTTGGGCAGTACTGGCCGTCATGGGGCTCGTGATGTCTCGCCTGGCCAGGCATTGGAAGTACTGGAGGCACCTGCACGTGGGTTTCGAGGTGTCCGCCACGGCGCTGTCGTTCCTGGGGGAGATGGTGGCGTTCGGATACTCCCAGGTGAAGATCACACTCGCGTTCGCCGTGCGCGCCGCTGGTCCCAGAGGCGCTTGGGAATCGAAGCCGCGAGCCAGAATATTGCAGCCCCTTAGGAAGAATGGGTGTGTGAATTTAGTTCGCCATTTCGGTGCCCGGAACCTTTTAACTGTGGCGATTTGTGCCTGGATCATGCCAGGATTGAGTCACAGGGCAGCGCCCCATGATGCAAGTCGCGAATTTGTTTGTACTGTTGCAGTGCGACCGCAGCGCCTTTTTTGATGACGGAAATATTTATTTACATTCCTGGTGTGCGCTTTAAGCTTTGAACTTTGATATGAAATTTCGGCATCTGCAGGTGTCACTGTCAGCGTGGAGGTCGTGCTTCAAGCCACCTCGCACTTTCCATGGCTTTATTTTGCTGCTTTCATACATGCAGCAACTTTTGGTCAAACTGGGTGCAAGGTCGCAAGACTAAGTCGTGTATGCGCTACATAGTAGTTACATACATGTCCAATAATCGTTGAATACAATCAGCGGATTTGCGCCATATTGATAACCAGCCCTTCAATTTGGTTTTCAACGCAGGACTGCGATCTTCGATTTGTGCTGCAGACTAGTTACACAAAGGTATTTGTGAAATATATGTGATATTTATACCTTATTATGGTTCAAGGCTTCCACTGTTCATTTTGGGATTTAAGGAGCTTTTAAATGCTCTTAATCGAACATTGCATCAGTAAAATCCCAAAATTTGCCCATCGTTATTTTGGTCGTATCCGACGTTATATGCAATGTTTGGGGCGCCCTCATTCCAGTAAGGAAACAATTTCACAAGTTTGCCACATGTGTGGTTGGTTCTGAACATTAATAAAAAACAGGTTAAGAAATGGGTGATGTCGTTTATTGAACATTTCGAACAGATTTGTGATCATCCATAATGGATGGTCAGCTTAATGATTAAGCTGCAAACAAATGGGAGGCAATGAGTATTCACATAATGACATTAGGCAAAGCTGAAATAAGTGACTTACCACTGTAAAAAATTTTTACATCTCGAAACACAGTGTCTGGCAAGACAGTACTTTGCACCATCCAGTTTAGGATTTGTTTGGTCTTAACCTTGAGTTATTGCAAGAATGTTTTTTGACGATCTCCAACGGGAAATTGAATTCAAGCGCAGGGGCGCGTGCGCTACGCCCACGGCGTTCTGTCCTTCATCATTCTGTTCACCTCCGTTCCCCAATTGCTGTTGGGGTGGCTGATGCTGAGGATAAAAAAGATCAACCTCAAGAAGATGCACAGAGCTTCGGGGTACTTTATAGTCGGCACCGCGTTGTGGCAGATGTGGATGGGCATGGACATACTCGCAGTGGACGAGAGGATCGTGCATTGTTTCTACGCCTGGGTGATATCCATTTCGGTAAGCCCACTAATGCAACCTGCAGGAACTCTTTTCCAAGATTTGCATCGTAGATAAGCACATGGAAGCGATTTCTTTTTGTCATCTCTGTTGCAGAAACTCTTCTGAATTACAATATACTGCCGTGACCTGTTGTTTAACATTTTGTATTTGGTTTATGCAATGAGATGCACGCAGCGTACGTTTTTAGTGGCAAGATCGGATTTGCACTAGGCAGAAAAGGGCCAAATAACACGTGTTCAAACGTGTACAAAGTTTACGGATTTGTGTTATTTTCGTGTTTTTAGCGTGAAGAACACTGATGAAATGCATACATATGTGTTCTCAAAAAGTGTTATTTGGTCCCCTGCCGCATGTGCGAGCTGGCCGCTAGCAGCAATTTCTGGATTGTAAGACCAGCCGCACATGAAAGCCTCGATTCAAGGATCAATTGAGGCGCAGTGACAGAGTAAAGTTATAGCACAAAATTAGAGTGATAGCCCACACAGAATCCAAGCTTGGCCGTCCTGTGTGCTGGCCTTTTCCGCTTGGGGCAAGTCCTCGCATCGTAGATCAAGGAGGCGGCGATTTCTGCCATCGTCGATGCTGTGATGATGGGCTTCTTCGATGGGGATCCAAACATGGTTGAGCGTGTTTGGCAAGCGCTACACAACGTGACGGACATTGCCCTTTGCTGCGACGACAACAACGACCTTGATTTGGCACGCCTGGGAAGGGAACGACCCAGAACCGTGCGGATCTCCAATGGACGCTGAATCAGAATGCACAATTTTCGTCCAAAATTTAAGCAATTTCAAGGGGCCCCCAGAGATAGTGGAGATGATCATTTTGTCACAAAAAATTGGTAGTCCAGGTTTTTGAGACCCAATAGTCTCGATTATGATCTTTACCGGTAATTTGAAAGCTATTTGAATAACTGTTTTTTTTGAAATAGAGGACAATCAATTCAGGACGGAGGAGTTATAAGCCAAAGATGTAGTATTGACAACCACTTCCTCTATATTTAAATGAAACAATTCGGTTGGCCGCATTCGCATCACGCACTAGTACTTTTGCTTCAAAGTCGAACCAGAAAATTATGACCTCGCTTTGAGCATGTGTGTTTCCAGCAATAGAAATCCCACCATTTTGATAATTAGCTCAAGGACTCTGTGCAGTGGCGACCTTGCAGGTGTCGTTCCACTTCGCGACGGAGCCGGTCACAGACGAGGAGATGCTTCTGTCCCTCGTGAAGCGGGACTTCCTGCCTCCTGAAGCCACCTCGGGACACAAGAGCTGGGCGAGGGAAGCAGCTCTCACGACCAGGGGGGCCGCCTCAATGCTGCAAGGCGCGGCGAAATCCATCGGAGGTGATGGAAAAGCTTCCAAGTAAGCGTCACTACAAAATGACGTTCTGCGATGCCAACAGCGATGCCATTTGACATCACCGCAGCTGCTTTTGCGTCATCGCAGTCAATGTGATGGAGCCACTTGGTGTCAAAATGACACCGCAGCTGGCATCGGTACAATAGCAATTTCTGCAAGTGAAGCCGGGCGCCTCAGGGGTGCGCTTGTCGGTAGCCTCAAAGCGCTTCGCCTTCAATGTTGATCAAATTACGTGACCTGCTGCTCCTGCAAACGTCTGTTTAAATATGCCGTCGCTAGGGATTTAGATGCGTGCTGAAGGGGCAAGCGGAGGGAGAGAACTGCCGTAGGGCGGAGCGGTGCTGCGGCGATGTCGGTGCGACAATGGTCTCACGACATCAGCACGTTGGCTAGGAACTGGTACAGCATAATGGACCCGTTTTCATTGATTCGGCGCTGAGCAACGCTTCACCAGGGCCTGTGTATGCGGATCGGAGCAACGCGAAACATGCACAAACATGAGCGTTTGTGGGAATTGATACAAAGAGCCTTACTGCAGCGCGGCAAGCATGATAGGCGCTCGCCTATCGTTGCATCAATGGAAATGCAGCCGCAACCTGCACTGTGGCTGATGCAGCGTTCACCAGCTGAAAGCGAAATCTTGGCGGCGGCAGCTGCTGTACCCTTTGACACTTATTGATGCCATCGCAGCTCCTTTTGGCCATTGCAATCATTGTGATGGCGCCCCTTAGTGTTAAAATGGCATCGCATTTGGCATCGTCATAATGGTGCTTTATGCTGGTGATTGCATCAGATTCTTGACTAATTATTGGCGACGAGTTGCTGAGGGTGGTGGCAGTTATGCCTGAATATCATGATGCTGCACAAGTGCCTTCCCATTGATCAATGGGCAGGCACTTCTGCAGTTTCGCTCAGAAACTCACCAACACCAGCGTTGCTGCTTTACCACATATTGTCACTTGTAGATGGCCATGGCGTACAGGCTTTTATGTGCGAATTTCTCCCCAGGGCGCACCTCTATCTGCACTGCGCTTTTGGATTCATAACATTTGCGTCACTTATTTGGATCACAGTGCACCCTTCGGGATTAGAGTCCCACATATATGGCAACTACAAAACATGAGAAAAAGCGCGATCTCAAACTGGATAAAGGTCGAAAAAGGAATGAAATGAAATTGGCAATGGCAGTCAAGCGGTGCCGAATTGGGAGGCATTCATGAATTCCATGAACACCTGATCAGGTGTTTTTTTAAAAACTGCATCTTAAGTTACGTGTATTTACAAGTTGCGAAAGTGCATGAGTTATTGCGCATTTGGAAAAGCAATATGACATGATACAGGGTTATATCATACCTTTTCAGTAGTATCTTTTCATCTGTGATTACATTTAAACCCTGAATTACATACAAGTGCTTAATTAACGTAGGATACAGTGAATTTCTGCATTGTCGAATGCCTTCATATGGAGGCATTACAGCATGTAATCAAAACTCAAAAAGCATTCACGAAAAAATGTGTGGCACTGATATGTCCAATAAAAACGACACAAGAAGGGGGATTCTACGAGGGTTTTGCGGAAACCTTCACCCGGTGTTCATCAGATATTGCTTGTATTCCGGCAATCAAAATTGAAGAATGGATCTATAGTGAAAAGCCATTCTGGACAGCGTGTGATACATTGGATTGGCAAACTTTGAACAGCCCATGAGTTGGAAACGCCTTGCAATCAATTGCACTAGCAAAAAGAGGATCAAATAACACTTTGCGAGCACACATAAAACGCATTTCATCAAAGTTTTGCATGCTTAGAACAAAAAAGTAACCGAAACCCGTAAACTCGGTACGCTTTCGAACACGCGCCATTTGGCCCCTTTTCTTCCTTGTGTTGTTTATGGCACCGATATGCATATTGCTATTAATATTTTGAAACAAAATCTTTGGCTCAAAGGCCTTCTGGATTCGGAAGAGGCGACAGCAGTTTCGGTGGTCTGAGTGCAACATCCATCCGACTTGACATCGACGAAGATTTGGGAGAGGTGGGCCGCACGAGAGTGTTGCCCCCATTATTGAGTAGCTGCATTTTCGTTCATCCGTAGATACTGCGTACTAGACAGCACAGATGGTATTGATCTACACTGGATCTAGCCCATTGGGATGAAGAGGCTTCCTCGATAGCAAACGAAATGCGCCCTCGACCATCATCAACCGGATACAAAACTGGGTCTAGTATTACTGACGCCTCGCTGCCAGGATAGCAATCGATGTCGTGCTGCAGCGAGATCTTGCTATTGCGGCGCTGCCCAGCACTTTGGTTCCTCTACAGAGAGAAACAAAATTGCTGCAAGGCGCCGCAATCATTCGTTGCCAAACCTGGCGAAATTCTGTGCTGGCTTTGTTCCAATAAGAATTCCAAAAATCCTGGGCTCACAATGCGCCATTTGATGAAATTTGATGCAAACGAATCAGGAGCATGTAATTGACAAGTTGTTACTCCGGTTGCTTTTTGTGCGCAGACCAAGGATAAGGTACCTTCCCAGATGTCGAACACAGCCTCCCAGGGAGTCCCAAGAACAACCAACGCATCAAACAGGACCACAGTCGGTAAGCGTAGCTGTCCATTCTCAGATGTGCCACCATCCGACCCACCCGAGCAGCGCGCGGTGGCTAGAATTTCGTTAAAGCCAATCCAACTTTTCTTTCCCTCTCCTATTTCGAAGTACTAAGCTCCGCGACCCTCCGCATGGCGGGGACAAACCATTGAGCTGTCATCTATTTAAAAAAACACAACTGAAAATTATGCTTCAAAACCGTGGTTCAGGTCGTCAGCGCGGGTGACGCGAACCACATGGATTTTCAGTGATTTCTCGTCTCCATCAGTGACTGTTGTGAATTGAATGGAGCAGGATTACAAGGGGCATAGGAAAAATGGCGAATGGTTGCACAATGTAACAAGTTTAAGATTGCCACCTGAAATGGCATCTAATACGCGCAATGCAAAAGTTTTGCATACACGCAGTTTTGTAAATGTGAACCATGTCCGCGTTGTAATTTTTGAATCACGCAAATTCGCATGATTGCGCAATGAGCCAGCACAAGTTATCCAAGGTGCCGCTGAGCTTATGCAAGGATATCTGGAATATTAATCTCAGAAAGCTCGCCTTAAAGCAAAACATTGCGATATACAACCGCATTGTATGTACGAAGGGAAGACATCATTTCGATTCCACTGGCCTCGCAAATATCATACCTTTATGAACGATTCATTTAATCAAACAGCTCATGTCATTCTTTGCAGTACAATGTAATTTGCACGCACCGTGCAATACCCTGAGGTAGCTTGAAGGTATCTACAGCAATTCACGAATATCACCTGAAGGCGTAGATATATGTGAAGATCACATGAAGACACGTAAAGACATATTATGGCAATCTCACATGTTTCAATTATATACACTGTTTCCATTCAAATGAATACAAAATTACCACAACATTCCACCGACGCATCTATTATTCACATCACCAACTTTCGTGGACTCATGGCATAGAATACTTCCCCCTAGACACCAAACCCATAAATGCGATTGGGGGAATTGAAAACCAAATCACAGTCCCGCACAGCCCGCACCATGAAACTGTAAAAGTCGGACATTAATTTGAGGAGCAGTGCTCAACGGCCAGTATCACTGACGTACATGTGTTTGGGCATGGGCACAGAACAAGGCGGAGGCGGCGGGGCCCTGACGCCTGCCCAGTTCATCGCTGCTGTCAGGCAGGGCAAGCCTTGGACCTTGATCAACGGGAAAGTTTACAACATGCAGGACATTGTCAACATGCATCCTGGAGGCCCTGAATTCATTACTGACATCATCGGAAAGGACGGGACAGACCTGTACAATGAGCACCATGAGACGAGCCAGGCCGCGCACAGGTAGTTCCGTCCCTCAATTCAGCAAATTTATATCTGACTTTAATGGCTGAGACCTTGTGAAGTCGGATGCAAATGCTGTAGCTCGGGCACTGAAAGCAAAAAAAGAAGAAATGAGAGAAAGTTCGGGTGGCGAAATTGTCTTGGAAATCAGGTCGCTTCAGATCAGATAATATTTCTGGTGCGAAAAACGGTAGCAAAAAGCGCAAAAATTGCTGCTACATTTCTGTCTTGCGGCGTTGCTATGTCATAGCAAACATTGATGCGAAATGGCCGCAACGGACGCGTTAAATGTTTGCATCTCCTCTATTGATCTGATCATAGCCGTCAGTGGATGGATTTCGTAAATAGGATGCTCGCCAGTACCCTCGTTGGAGCTTTGGCGTCCCAGTCTCCTGGAGGAGGAAGTAGCAGAAGGGAATTCCAAGAAACTGAAGCACAGGTGTGTTCTCCGCTTGAACGGAAATTATCCACCCATGCGAACTGCAGACAAATGGTGAATTATGCTATGGTGACGCATTTTATCAATTGGACATATAAATGTTGAGAAACGGTGCTTGTCACAATTCGATTTTGCAATAATTGTTGAGTATCTCTCTGACCTTGTTGTTGTCAATTTCAATGAGACTTTGTGCCAATGTCAGTGATTGGTCGAGCATTGTTCGTTCTCAATGGCGCAAAAGTCCCCGGCATTGCACGGACCAACTTCGTGTCAATGTTACAAGAATATATGGTGCCATTGTGTTCTATAGAAATTGGCATACCACCATCTCCGAAAAAATTGATGCAGCCATTCAAAAATACACAAGTCTATAGGAATTCTGCATTTAACTTAAGCTTTTAGGCATAAGGCGCTGATCCGATAGGGTAACGGCAACTGCTCAAGTGTTGGTGAGTAGTTGCGCTCTGCAGCAAAGCCGTTTCGATATTTCATAGAAAGCAATCATCAATTTCAGTGGTTGCATGCTTATGGCACAAAAAAGAAGCGGAGAGAGGGGAGAAGGATGGTGTTGAATACATGCAAGGGGCGCGTGTGCGCATTTGTTTTGTTGCATGTGTGCACCGTTTGAGGCAAAATAAGCACCAATTTATGCCTGGTGCTTAATGGCGAAATTTTAATAGTGAAATATCTTTTGCAGAGGGCTTCTCAGCCAAATCGCTTTCTGGCGTGCATAGGTGTTACAATTGCAACATCCACCCATGCCAGAACGCGGATTTATTCACAACACTGTCAAAATAATAAATAAAAGCCCACTGCCGGGAATAAAACTATTTCAACTGTTAAATAGCAGAGTTCATTGTCGCAGAGGAACAGTAATCACCTTCGTTTACGTGCAAATATTCTTGGTTGATTAGGATAATTTATTGATTGATTGAGCCAGAAATTGAATGTTCTATTGAATCCGTTAACCAATAGTATAGTTTTTGTGTACATAAAGTATTTATAATCACATAGTATGTAGCCGACATTCGCTTATTCCAACGCAGAAATTCCGCACAAGTGCTGTAAGCCAACAAACCAAATAATGAGGCGATACAACATTCTCTGGGTTAAGTCCACAGACTTAGAACATTTATTCCATTATATTATACGGGCATTGGCACGCTTGGTCTTCACGGCTCAAGCACAGAACATATTTTGCGTATTTGCATGTTACAGTTGTGCTTAATTTTTAACGCGCGAACAGGCGAAAATATACGTCAATGCAGGCCCTGTGTAATAAATGCAGTACATACGGACTCAGGCAGTCCGGGGAGTGGCAGATAGACGCGCTGAAGTGGGCAGAAAACGACGTTTTGTTCGACGACATCGTTGCCCTTGCCGAGGGCGAGGTGGACGCTGTGTTGCCGGTGCTGGAGGGGACGGAGGACTGATCATTGTTCGACACTTCATATTTTAACCTGTTTATATCAATTCGTTGTGAAAATGCGTAACATAGTCGTTCCAGTGCTCGTAAACACATTTTAACCCGTAAAATCGTAAAATAGTAAAAATGGTGCCGTTGACGTAGACACCAAACCTGCGCATACTGCCACAGAGCTGGGACGTGTACATTACCAAGGTATGTCGAAGAATGCAAACAAACAGACCACCGGCAAAAGAGGTACATCTGGAATATTGATTCTGACTACTTCTGAGGCATCAAATTCATATCATAAATATATTTCTTTCATTGCTGCTGCATGAAGTTGAGAAGGGATTTGCCTGGCAGGGCGATCTTTGAAGTTGTCGATATTCGAATTATCTACCAGAATCTTCTACACTCTCCAAGGATGTATGGGTGGTGAGTCATTTCAAGGGAGTGGTAGCCTCTCCACGCCAGACTGAGACATCCCGCAATCTAGCAAGCTGGTAGTTGTGCGGAACACATGTGCAGTGTTGCACATCTGTTGATATTGTGCTTGAACGCATGCTTGGTCTTTACGGCGTAAGCACTGATCGTATTTACGTTTTTGCGCATAAAAATAGTATCTACATTTCTGTGCGTAAGACTGCGAAAAATTAGGTCAATTTTGAATCGGTATACATATAGACAGTACACGCAGACCCAGGAATCCGGGGATTGGCAGCTAGATATGCTGGAGAGGGCATGCAACGACCTTTTAGTTGACCATAACTTTGTACTTGCCGAGCGCGAGATGAACGCTGTGTTGCGGCTGCTTGAGGATCAGAGGACTGATCATTGCAACCGACTTCGTCATGAAACATTGGTATCTCAACGAGCCGTTAAAATACGTAATTGCAGCCGCAAAAACAGCCCCTCCTGCAAATTTACGTTTTTGCGCGTAAAAACATAAACGCAAAACGTAAACGTGAACGTAAAGACCAAGCCTGCTTGAGCGTGACTAATTTTCATCATTATTTAATTATCTGCAGTGAGTCTCCCGCGGCAACACTTCATCAAAATCCATGGATTACATTTGTCACAAAATGACAAAACACGGCCCGTGCACCTGGTAGGCGATGATGGGCGTGGAAACCAAGCAGATAATATGTTCGGCAACACTTGGATTAGCAGAAGACCACAATGTATATGCCGAACGGCCCTTCAAGTGCCAAAGATGCGACGCCTTCCTGATGGCCGTCGATACAATAAAAGTGCCCCACTTGTTGGACTCCTTACCAAGACATTCTACCTCATGTCAAGGCTTGAAACGGACCCAAGATATTACTTTGAAACGACTTGGAAAGCACATGGAATCCTGAATTCGTGTCACAAATTTGCGTTTCAGGTGGCAACCCTATCTTTGACAAATAGAAGAGTCCATTATGGGAAATGATTTCTTCAATAGAACATTCCGAGTCTCAAATGTTTCAGCGATGCATATAGTACTGGTAGCGACATGTTTAGCGCAACACGTTGCAATAATGTACATTGGGAATCGGAGACGTGTAACATCGTCACGCATGATAGTATATCTTCTTATGATACCGACTAATTCCCCATCACGGTTCCAGAAAACATGAGCGAATTAAGACATGCAGACGACAGCAATTATCGAAACATTTTAATAAGTCCACAACGCCAGGTTGCACTCGGCAACTTCATTAATAGATCACCACCCGCTGCGCACACAATTCTGATCGGTGCATGTGAAGGAGTGCATTTATGATATTGTGTGGTGCGATTGGACAGGTCTCTGAGCATTGTTTGCCTGTTCTAAAGAGCTTCGAATTCGACTTCTCCCTGTAGTTTGTAAGGAGGCAATGGACATAGAATTCGTCAAATTCTGTGCTCCTTAGTTGGAACAATGGGCTCACGCTTTGGAGCGCAGAGCCCAAAAGATTGGAAAGCGAAAAGGAACATTGGCAGCGAATGTTAGAGGGGAGGGTCTTGAAAGGAAGCTTCCATTTGTTTGCGGAAAAACAACAGGAGAATGTGATTTTGTACATGTTGCGATAGCTGAGTTGTATCATGGCACATCATGCAGTAGGGTGTGGTGCAGCTCAAAATTAGGTGTTACGGGCGGATTCTATTTTGAAAATGTAAAACAAAAATCAAGAATTTCAAAGAGGCGTGCTGGGCGTTGCATGTGCTCTTTGGAAAGGGGCAAGTGACCAATTAGCAATGTCGATAAACGCTGCCTGGCACACAATAAAAATAACGCGGTGTGTCAAAATAATAGAATTTTGAGAAACGTTTTTCTGTTGTGCGGAGATTCAGGCAATGCATTGGGACACCTCCACGAGAAGCACAACAACCTTGTGAGATACATTGTTTCGGAAATTCAAAAGCACTGCTTGTCAAGGAGCGGCGACCGTGACTGTCAGGTTAACCGAACGCTCCCACGCGCTCACACATGGTCGCTCCCAGGCACGGGAAGCGAGGCCGCAACCATATGCGTTACAGGATGAGTGTATCGACTAATTAAAATCACTGCAATATTGTCCACTTCCCCACATCCATCGTTCCCATGTACATTCAACACAACACCATGTTCACCATATTTACTTTCCACCACAAAAAATACACCATATATCATATATCAACCGCTCCCTCGCCCTGGCAATGATGTTCATGCTTCCTTGCCTCTTTTGACTTGTCAAGACTTCCGCTGCAGTTGCAATTGCAAATGGTTACAAAATGGAGCATCAACATTTTGCTCTAGTACATTCGACTTGAATAATAATGACAAATGGCTGGCATGTTGTCAACCTCAATTTCCAAGGGTATTATTAGAATATGTTATTATCATTTGCGGATACGCTTAAGCAGGCGTGTATTTCGAAGTGAAGACCAACATCTTGCAACTAGAGTCAATGTCTCAAGGCTGGAAGAGCACTCAACATTCTTGTTGGGTTGTTCATTTCTGAATACAATGACAATTAAATAACAACTGCATTGTCGATAAATGGGAGTATGAGAGCATTGCACCTCGATCCTCCTGAACACCATGGTGGCGGGATAATTTTCTCTCCCAAGCCGGCCCGTAACTCTTCCCGTCTTTTGGGGCCCTCACTCGCCCAGCCCCCTTCCCGGAAAAAAAAAGGACGAAAAGAATGAAAAGGACGCGTGCAGAAAACAGTTGCAGCTGGCCGCGCCTGGAGTACGTCCCAGCTGCCAGAAGGACGCCCGAAAGCCGGCCCGGCCGCGGAGCAACGCGGCTAACCGCGCGTGGGACGCCGCCGAGTGGATAGGATGCCCATGATACCACTCGAGAGGACTGTCACCACGACGGTGGACGGCGAGAGGATGGACGTCGCCAAGGCGAGGGCCCTCAGCAGACGTAATGAGTACCCTGCCAGTGGCTGGGCCAGCCTTTTGGGTCAACCCTGGGATTCACGTCCACGGACATGACGGCGTTGAACGGCCACTCCCTCGCATCCTTACTTTGCCTGGGATTTCCTTTTGTCCGGGGCGCCCTCAGTCCTTGCCCTCTGCCTCGAACACTGTGCGGCCAACTGGGCAGTGGCGCTGGTGCTATCCAGACTTGCGCCGCGCCTTTCCGAGCAGGTGTCCGACTTGGAATCTCGGTGTGCGGGGGAGGGGGGGCTGATCCGCCGCGATTCGTGCGGCTGTGTTCGCACTGTTCCTTGCAGGCTTCGCGCTGTTGCCGTGGATGTGGATCATGAACGTGTGGCTTTTCTGGCCCGACTTTCGCCACGGCCACGACCCCGTCGTGCACAAATGTAGGTGCCTGCCCCCGCGGCGCTCTCCGCTTCACGGCTACCTGATGCTGATTGGTGTGCTGTTTGCATTTCGACGGTTGGTGCGCAGTTTGGACTTTCGGAGGTGTCCAGCAAAGTGAGGGAGGCACTGCGAGTTTGTCCGCCTCCCTCCGCCGTTGTCCTTGCACAGCGCTCCCCGATGCCGGCCTCATGGCGCTCCTGCGTGATTCCCCAGTGTTTGTCTTCACATTGTGCACCAGTGTTCGAATTCACACCTCATCAAGGAGCACCTGTGAGTTCTGTGGGGCCATTGAACCGCGGTTTCAGCATTCCTGCCAGAAGGGTTGAGGCTCAGGTTTGGAGGCATTTTGAGCCCAAGTCATTAAAAATTGCTTGCCGAATCCACCATCGCAGAGCTGGCTGTGCTCCGGTTGCCATTTTTCTTGGAAGACCAGTGTCGCTTACCCAGTCCACGCGTCTGGTCGCAGACACACAGAGGTCTCTGGTGGGATTCGTCGTCGTGTCCCTCGTGTTCCTGCCATGGATGATCATCTACATGATCGGGCAAGAGGCTGTGGTGGGCAAGAAGCTTTTCAACAAGCTGGATGTGGCACAGCTAGATTTGTCAGACTACGGACTTGCCTTTTAGCACAGATTGAGCCATTGTCTTGTTGGGAGGACTATTGTCTGCATGTCCTTGTAAAACGAGGGCTAACAAACCATGCAGATGCATCCTTGCACATTGAGATGCAGCAACAGCTTCTGGAGCTGTAGGACAGCGTCCCACCTGAGATGAGCTGCACAATGCTGGAAACAGTTCGGCTCTTGTTCCTGTTTATTGTGTTGGACAGCATTTAGCTTTCCCCTAGATCCACCATCTGCTGCAAAAGTGGTAGAACAACGACACATGAATGCACAAAGCACAATAATACAAACAAACTCCAGAACCGGCCTCGTCCATCCAAGCTGGCAACAAACTGCGGGCTACCGACCAGATGCAAGTCGACTGACGAAAGCCCATTCATATCTCCTAAGTCTGCAAGTAATGCAAAGAGCATCTCCAAAATCGATGTGGGGATACCAAGCCCCCACATGCACTTGGTACACAGTCCCTTTGTCACTCGTTGAAATGCACAGCCCCTGAATTGTAAACCACCAAGAAGGTGCCCACCATCAAGCCAAGCATAGATGAGAAGGTACAAAACAACACCTGATGCAGAACACAAAGGTAGCTGTCACAATCTGTGCATTCTCATCAACATTCCTACGACCCCGTCTACTTTTCCTAATGTGGACCCAGTCCCAGAAGTTCACTGTGTTCGGCAAGAATGTTCTGCTATGTGCTTAGATCTATTTGCACTTCACACTTCGCCCTTGGGTGACATTACATTGGAGACACCACTGTGCTTGACAGCAACGCCTGCAGTGTGCATAGACGTACTGGCAAACTTTGCAGTTGATTGACGTTGTCATAACAACACAAGGTGAAAAGCCCAGCTGATGCCTGCTGTTGCAAGTGCCAGGCCTTGTCGGCATCGTTCCCCATCTCCAGTGAGCTGCAGTCTGCACACTGCCCTCTTATGCTGCCAGGACATCTAACCAGTGCTGCCACAAAGAGCGCACATGTGGAAGCAGATTGATGGTTCCAACACACAACCAAATATGTCAATCTGCACGCAAGACTCTGTCATGGCGGTTGTGCTGGGCACACTGTCATTCATATTGTGCTGACACCAACTCTTGGCACATCACCAGAGACAACCTAGGCCACGTGTGCAAACTCAGACAAATGAAGCCAATATTGCCTTTCACCTCATGTATATGTTAGGTGTACAAAGCTTCAGGCATCTCCATCAGTTAGGCCCTTGCAAATTATACATACAAGTATGGAAACCAGTATTCCCCAGGCCTGGCTTTCCAATTGCCCATTTCAGGTCATGGGGTTTCGGGACTGCCAAAAGTCAAGGGCTTGGGTGTGCCATTATGCTGCATGATTCTGTTAGACGAACTGATGCATCAAACATGTCAACACGGTATGACCACACAATGCCCACACAGAGTGCAAGAGTATCAATCTGTTTTCGCTATGACCCAAATTCATATCACAATTGCAAGTTCAGATGCCAGCCCCATCTGAACCACAGATTTGTATGCCACCTGACAACAAGTGCTCGTGACTGAGCGATGTTCAGTCTCAAATAGGAGTGGTTTGATGGCCCAGGGGCTTCTTCAAGCCACTTTGAGTTTTAGCACTTTATGGGACTCCCCAGACTTGAGTCCTAGTAGTAGACCCCAAGCACGCTAAACAAGGCAGCCAACATCCACTAACAACAAACCTGCCATTTTTCAAGCAGCCTGGACACTCTCGAGCGTGCTTACCACTTGGGTGAGAGTGATCTTCTTGACAAAGGCCCACCAGGGCTCATCAGACTCATTCTTCATGTCCTCTTTCCCCGTCCCACTCTCGGGCATGCCGAATGGGCTGGAAGAAGAGCCCGGGCCAAAGGGGTTGCTGCCAGACAGTCCTGGTGCTGAGAAAGGACTGGAGCGAAGCTTGAAGCTTGCTGCAGCCTTCGAAGAGTCGGCTGCACAACACAATCTAGCCTGTCACCAACTTGAAATCCTAAAGTAGTGCTTTCGCCAACTCTGACCAAACTTGTGAAAAGAGTGACATTACGTGGTAATCAACAAGGGCTAGTTGACAGCATGGCCCAAAGAAAATGCAGCTATTTCTGTGGTTCCCTGCACAGCAGTGGCAGAACCTAGCCAAAAGAGAGCAGAATGATTGGTCATTTGCATTCCAGTCCTACAAGGTCGCAGCTGCTATTGCCCCCCGTGTCAAGCCACCAAGCACGTTTCAAAGGGGCATGCTTCCGAGGCACTCAGTTTTTCACGGTTCTTAGCTGTGAGGTTTTCAAGGCGCACTTGCAGATGAGGGTTCCCTGGTGGAAGAAGATGCTCCGTTTCCCTGATCTTCTGCCTTTTTGCCTCCTTCCGCCCCTTCCTCAAATTCCTCTTCCAACAGCCGCTCAAACCCCTTCCCAGAAAAATTCGCACGGTCACGGTTCACCAGCCGCTTGACCTGTGCGGCCCCCTCATCAAAGGGACCTCTGCTTGAAGACCCTAAAATCATCAAAAGCAACAGAATACTGTTGCTGGTCACCGACATCCATATTACTCACTTTGCATTCCTTTTCTGGCACTCAAGGACCCCTCAGATCCTGTTCTAATAGGACACAAAATCCCAGAACAGTATTCAGTGGGGATGTGGGCTGCATAGATCATGTGGTTCGTACGGACAAAGTCAGCACTCCTTCTGTTGAGTGATTCCAAGATATTGCCGCTGAGGGAGGGTGCAAATGTTCCCAGCACAGGCCCACCGTGGACAAAGGAGAAGTAAAACATACGGTGGGCATTCCTGCCCTCAGATACGAGAAACATTTGCACGTCGCCAAGGCGACGCTGCAACCTACTACAGCTGCAGAAACAGGCAACAACGAACAGTGTGTGGAAGAAGAAGGGATGTGCGGTGGGAAGGGTTAGGCTCGGCTGGGGGCCTGGGGCCCAGGGGTGGAGATATGTCCGCTTGGGCCCTAGAAGAGAGGCTAGCTTGAATTAATATGGAGCGACGCACAAGAAAATTGAGTTCTACCTCCCGTTGGAGGGCCTGCCGATGGCATGCACAAGGAATGGGCGCAGCCGCAATGCAACAGTGCCCATCGCCATGGCACCAATCGCGTCGCCGACGCAGTGCAGAGCTGCTCCAAAACGGTGCTCCGGGCCGTTTGAATCGCCGTGGGTGCCTCACCTTGTTCCCCCCGCACCCTGACCGCCATTCCCCTTTGGCCAGCTCGGCACGACTTCCTCATGGGCAGTGCCGGGTGGCATCTGCACGCGCCCTTGGCGGAGGAAGAAGCCAGCTGAGCGTGCGAGGCCATGGGTGCGCGGGGGACGTGGACCCTGCTCTTTGCTTGTGCCTTGGCGGTTTCTGTGAGTGCCACTGCGAGGCAGGCGTTCAAAGCGCAACACCAGGCCAGGGACGAGGGAAGGGCCATGGAATTAAGTGCGTTCATTGGCTGTATGATGGGCTTAATGCAGTATCACTTGGTGGGTTGATATTGGTTGTCTCTTGGACAGCCGTTGCCTTCCCTTGCGCCGCTCGAAGCGACACCATGACTTCGGCGAAGGGAATCGGCATCCCGATCAAACTGCTGCACGAGGCGGAGGGCCACGTCGTCACGGTGGGCCCTCGCCTGCTCGCGCCGGCTGCTGCTGCGACCGCTGGATCGCGGGTCGGCGGGACGGAATCGTTGAACTGACTTTTGCCTCTCCGGGTGCAGGTGGAGCTGAAGACTGGTGAGACTTACAGGGGGGAGCTCTTCGACTCCGAGGATAATTGGAACGTTCAGCTGCGGGACGTGTCGGCAACATCACGGGTGCGGTTCGCTGCTGATTTCCGCGCAAGAGCTGTGATGGGAGATTTTGTGGAGTGTCCCCTGCCTGTTGCTGTGGGAAATGGAGTGGAGAAGAACTTCGGGGGCAGGTTTATCCATGATAGCGTTACTTCTTGAGCACGCGAGGGACAGCCAGACGCACGTAACGCAGAGTGCTTCCAGTGAATGAGCAAATTTGCAGGGATGATGAGCTGCAGTGGCAGATCTTCGTGTGATCTTAAGGAGGGAATTCAGGGCTTCCCTGTGCAGCTTCAAGGGGGTCGCTTCGTCTGCAATTTGGGAGGAGGGGTGTGATGTTCCCATCCTAGGTTCTGCCATGGTGCTATGAAAACAGAGAAGCCGTGGGACCGCCTGGCATTTGATGTGTCGAGATGTCCATTTCATTTGTCGAAGTCTCTCAATCCTTCGTTTTCTGCAACCGCACTGTAGCAGGAACCCCAGGATGTAACAATGCAAACGTGCAAAGTGCACCACTGTCAACTCTGGGGTGTGTTCTCAGTGGCACTCATGTCAGTTCCCATGTGGCCCTGGTGGCATTTCTTGCCTCAAGGCAGCCCACGGCCAGCGTCGAACATTGTGAATGCTGTGTTGTGTCTCTCAATAAAGTGTGGCCTGCAGGATGGTCGAGCAAGTCACCTGGAGCACATATTTGTGCGGGGGAGTCGAATCAGGTGTGGACCAAGTGTGCCTCCAATGCAATTTGGAAATCGTCATGTAATAGGATGCTATCAAGGACGTTCAGGCAACAGCCTGTGGAATTTCTCACACGGCGTCTGTTTCCTTCTTGAAGACACTACATCTCCCTTAGCAGATCTGGTATTGCTCTTGTCCCAGTGGGGTGTTGTTGGCATGCATATAGCCAACTCTTGGCTGGGCCTTGTGCTCATACCAAATCATGAAGAGCCAGCGAACGTGTTATTGGGAAGGCCAAATGTTGCCCCGTTCCCAGCAGTCAAAACGCGGCATCTGGACTGCCTATTTGGTTGATATTGGGGTTGTGTGGTCATGACGGTGTTATTTCGTGTGTGCAGGTTCCTGATTGTGCCTGACATGCTGAAGAATGCGCCGATGTTCAAGCGAATCGACCCAAAGAACATTGTGAGTTGCCAGCACAAATTGTGACTTGTGGCACATTGGATCTTGTTGGTGGAAGGGTAGGGGTGGGAGAGCGTTCGCTGGAGCATGGCAGTGTCCGAGATACTTGCCCTACGACCCTAAGCATTGTGTCCATGGGGGGTGGTTTATGTTACTGTCCCGATGCTGCCTGTAGGAAGTCAGATTAAGTCCTGCATTGTTCGTTAGTTCCATACTCCTGTTGGACAAATTGTCTGACTGGATTGTCATGCTTAAGTGATTTGTGTGAAGCAACACAGGGTAGATGCACGAGCATACCGTATTGTGACATAATGTATTTGTGATATGTGTGGCAGTGTTGGATCATGACTTCGCGCAGTATGGTAGACTTGTGACCAACCACTGATGCAGCCAGGCTGACTCGTTTCTCTTGCTGTCCCTCAGCACAAGAACATTGCCATCGGGGTGGGCGGACGTGGGCGTGCGGCTGCGGCAAGGGCGAAGGCGAAAGCCAGCCAGCGGTGATGCTGTCAGGCACAGCAATTGTTGAGGGTTTGGCACCCTTGACTCTAAGTGGATTCTGATCAGGCTTGTGGTCAAGTTACGGCCCTGGTGCTGAAGCAGCATCCTGGTTGACTTGCCGCCCCAAACAGCGTAGGGGCATTAGAAAAGGGGGGAGGGGAGCTGCAGCCTTGACGAGTTGTCAAGAAGACACCAAAAATTTGGCCACTAAATGGAGCTTGGATGGAGCTTGGATTGTAGGTAGTTTGGCATTTAAATACGAGAATGACACTGTTGATGGGTGTACAAAAGTGTGACGCACACAGTCACGAGGCGTGCAAAAACAGGGCCGTAGATACGTCCCGAGTTCTGCGACCCTAGACCGACAGGATGCTGGAGCCCTGAATCGCTAGCCATGATGTCCTGTATGCCATGGGCAGGTTCTGACAGAGGCAAGGGAAGCAAGCACGTTGGCAGCCAGCCTGCGTCCTGCCCTTTGCCATGCATTGTTCGTGCAGAAACCTGTCCACATATGTTTTGTGACCACCCATTGTCGGCGGTAGTGTTAGTGGGGCAGAGCCCGTCCAGATACCTCCCAGGGCGCAAAAGGGCATTTGGTTATGCGCATGACCTTGAGCACACGGCTTCACAGTATCCAATGCTCAACGAGCAGCGCTGCTTGTCATCACCATAGGTCGCAGATGACACATGGCCCCGCTGCACTAACCCACAAGAACGATGACAACATCACAACAACGTTGGAACTCGATTACACAGCGGCCGCAAGTCATGGCCTATCCTCCATCTGCGACCAGCCCATTGTGCCCCCAGCTCCTCTGTTGTTCCTCGTGCAGCCCAGGGAGCGAAATACGGACGCTGCCCCTGCCCAATGACCTCAAAGCTGCTGCACGCCCTGCTGCCGCTCAAGGCGACAACACACACTGTGCACTTTGCTGTCAAGCCATTGCAGGAGGAAGTAGATCACTGTGCATATTCTTGGCACCCTGCAGAGCACAGGGATGAGAATCAGCTCAGTGGTTGAGATCGGTCAAATCTGTCGCCACACTACAGATAGCTGCGCTTGCACATAAAATGCACTGGCGGGCGCTCTCCCTCCACAGCCGTCACACCAGAGACACATTCTTACCTATGGACAATATATTTAACAACACACTGGCTATGTGCAGAGAATACGTACGCAATGGCTCGCTGCCAACACGGACAAAAGAGCCACGCAGTTCAGCAAGCCTGTCTTGTCACCACCGCTCATTGCACAGCGCCTTTTTTCAAATCTTGATTGGGCTGGTGAACTAACGTTTCCTTTGACATCTCCCTCCTGCAGTTTACAGGGCATTCGCATGACACCAAGATCGGTGACACCACCACAGAGGACCGGCAGCACCTTGACACAACCCTATTTTGTTGGGAACAGAAACTGGCTCGATGTTCGGGCCAACGCACGAACGTTTCAGAGAGCACGTGCTGGCGAGCGATGCACCGTGGGGAAATATAGCAAACGTGTACTTACGAAGGGGAGAACATGGTGGCCACGTTCTGCGCAATATCAAGCATCACAGCCTACATAATCTGCGTCCATCTCGCAGTAACAGCAAAGCTGATTGAGGAGGAAGCCCGCAATCAGCCAGCGCGAATCGGCAATCTAGATACTGGATAGAGGAAAGAAAACAGGGCGTCGTACACGAAACATGATCTAACCAGCAAAGGCATATCGCCTGATGAGGTAATGTGCACTCTCAGTGCGCAACAAAAACAACAAGTTCTAAACGGCCAAGGGAGTCGCGCTAACCTCTGCTTTCAAGCGCTCAAGATAGGCTCCTGCCAGTGGCGTCACCACAACGCAGGCACATGCAGTACGGCTGCAAGATGCCGCCCGTGTGGTTCGCTGGAAAAAGTGGTCGCAGCAAGATCAGACCAGAATCTGCACCGCAATTCACAAGGCGCTTTGACCTTGAGATAGATCGATCTCACAATGCTTACACAGACTGTTGGCCTTGGCTGGACACCGTGCCTCACTTGGTCAGCGAGTGGGCATTGTTCTGTTGAACTTCGACAAAAGCATTGAGAGAGGAATTTAGTGCTGGCCGCACTCTGTAATGACCGCTGTGTTGTGGAAGTCCGTTCAGGCCAGTATGAGAGGCACGAGATGGCACTGTCACTGGAGGGGGCTCTGCTATGAAAGTGCCAGTCAACAGCTGTACAGCAGTACTCACCCGGATGCAACCCGCGTGCAGCTGCAGGCCAAACATGAAAGAATTGCAACAGGGTGCGCAGCGGGGCCTCCTTTGCACGCGCCGGCCACAAGCGTTCCCATTGTCGTACATTCAGCGCTTCGCTGTTCCTCGTCAATAGTGCAGACATCCGCCCATCATGAGCGCATTTCGGCGCCTGACAATACCAGCAGCAAGATCAGGTGGCGAGACAGGCAATCACAAGGAAATGGGTATTTCTTTGCGCAAACAGGCACCTGCAGTCAGTGTTGCCAATGCCTTTTCTGATGCAGACACGCTGTCGATGGAACTGGTGACGACGCACCAGGATCTCAGTCGCCATGCAACTGCCACAGAAACTATCCATCAGCCAACGTGCCACATCGAACCCATTTCCTCCATCCCATTCCCCTCCACAATGACACCCACCTTGGAGAGCTGCAGTCGGGTCTTCAGAGTCAGCAGCAAGCGCCGGGTTCTAAAGTTCTTCATGTCCCGGCACTTGGCTATAGTGGGTGTGCTCAGATTCGGCGTCTGCATCTTTGGAAGCCGCATTCGCAGCTGCTTCATGGTCTGCTGGCGGCCCAGAAGGGCCCAACACATTGTCCGCGTCACTCTCAGGGACTCCATCTCCCTGCTCACGGATCAGCGCCTCCACTCTGGCTGTGAAGGCTCGCACTTCCTCGTCGATGCCAGGCCACTCAGCGACGATCCTCCGCGCCGCCTGCAGCTTGGGCTCCTTTGTCATTGGGTTATTGCACAGGTCGATCGTTTTCGCTGCCGGCTTTGTCTCATTCCCGCACCATGACTCGCACCACAACCACTCCTGTGGCAGGGAGAAGATGGGTACAGAATGCTGCGCATAGTTGGGCAGGTCCTGATCCAGGTTTGACAAGCTGTTGGGATCTTTGCTCAGATTCTCGTACACGACACGTAGCTTGTCCCCTGCTGCACTCTGGCGAAACTTCTGGAGGTCCACCACATACAGGGCACTGATGTGATAGGGCTTGCCATTCAAATGGTCCTTCCAGAAGCCCCCTTTCCAGAACCGAAAGCCATCCATCTCCTTGTTGGTGTCACAGAAGGGCGTGTAGGCCAGGGGGGCTCCCTGCAGGTCCATGTCATACAGCTGCCGCATGTCTGTCCGCACGATCTGATCAGCATCCACAAAGATCACCCGCCTGCAGCTCAGCGGAAACAGCACATCCAGGAAAAGGATCTTGTACGCCCATATGATGCGCTGCTTCTCGGTCTGCTTGTTCAGCCACGATGGCCATTTGTACGTCACCAGCTCGTACTCGAAGCCGTACCTTGCTGCCATGTGGGGGAGGAACTGCTGCATCTGGGGTGACATGTAGTTTTTGATCACCCAGAACTTGACACAGGACTTGGTGTTCCTCAACACGCTCAGGATCATGATCTTCTGCAGCCTCTCATACATGTGGCCCGAGGCGATGGTGAATATGTTGATCGGGTCGTCCTCATGCTCGCAGCGCCCAGTGGTATGGCCGGCCAGCTTGACGGCCTCCTTTCCCTTGTCAAGCTTCATCCATGACATGAGGGTACCCCACAGCTGGCCGCCTGCCTCTGCCTGCGGTTCTTCCGGGTCATCAAGAACGTCGACTGCTTCCATGCCCGGATACTTTCGAACTTTCAGGCGCATGTTCCTGCCCTGGAAGCTGTCGATATCTATCTGGATCTTGCTTGCCGCAGGCTGCCCGGGCTCGAACACCAGGTCTCCTTCTGAGGCGTCTGTGCTGACATCGATGTGGTACAGCTCCTTGGTGCGCCCTGGGGCCAGGCTCAGGTTCCAGACGCCAGGAGAGGCCTTCAGCTGAAAGTAGCCCAGGTTCGACATCACCAGTGTGTCGACCATCGCGGGGTGACTTGCATTTCCCAGCGTCAGCTGCATGCCACGTGGGAACAGCTGCTTGCGCGTTTTTGCGGATTTGTCCAGACAAGACCCTGTTAGCAGCAGTGAAGCCAGCCTGTACTCCACGAACACCACCTCATTGGGCCCCAGGTCCTCCATTCTCAAGTTGTCCAAGTCGTAGTCCGCCTGCACAGGCTCGATCAGCCACGCCTCTGGGACGTCAGGATTGAGGGTCAGGATCTTTCCAGTCGGCAGGCTCGAGAAGTAGGACACTGGGGGGAGCACCTTGGTGAGTGCCCCTTCCTTTGAGGCGTCCACTTTGGGCAGAGAGAACCGATAAAATTGCTTCAGGGGCATCTCGGACATGTCCACCGCGGGGTTGAGCTGCACTGTAATCTTGGGTCTGAGAACAGACCGAATGAATGTGAGGATTTCCGACAGCCTCTGCATCCCTTTGGAAAGCGGATTCAGAACTGCTTCAATCTCAAACTCCGGCTCCACACCATCCCCAGTTTGCCACAGTATCTCCATGCCATTCAACCTCTTGAACCCCTGCTGCAGCCTCCCCACCATGGCCCCTGTGTAACTCGACTCTACCGATGTGGAGTGCAAGATCGACGCGATCTGCCACACCTGATCGCTGATCTGCTTGCTCCCAGCGTCCTCATCAGCCTCCTCAATTGCGTACTTTATGGCTTGCCCCATCTGGTAGTCCGAGGCGATCAGTTGCATCGTCACAAAATCCTTAGAATTGAGGTCGCCAGCGTGCGATGACGTCACCACACGGCCATTTGTGACCACTGCGGAACCAGCCTCAATCCCTAAAGCACTCTTGGCCAATTCTGCCCGGCGTTGAGATTCTGCAGAACCAAATTCTCTGTCTGCTGACAGACAGCCCTTGATGTCAACATCAAGCTCAGCGTCTTCCACCAGATTATGCACCTGAGACAGAGTTTCAGAGTCGCAGAGGGCAGCCCACAAACTTCGATCCTTGCGCAAGCCCTGCCAGACCACGGCCAAATCTTTTGTGGGAAGATTCCTTGACGTGGCATCCCATAGTGTGCGCAGGGCAGGAGTGCTTTCGGCACTGTTCCAGGGCAGGAATGCAACCCGGCTGCTTTTGCCACTGCTCCCAAACACAAAGTCCAATCCGGCTTCGAAGAGTCTCAAGCCCTGTGTGGTGCCAAAATCAAGGGTCACCAGCTGTGTGGCCACCTTGGGAGTCTCTTCTGTTCCCGGATGGTGAAGGAATGCCAAGCTTTGAAAGAACTCACTGCTGACATTCACTATCACATGCTCTGCTTCTTCACCTGGACCCATGGGCAGCACATGTGGATTGTACCTTTCCAAGGACTTCTCCAAACGAAGGATCTTGGCAAGGAGGTTTTTGTCTTGTTCCGATAGTTTGCCATAATATATGTGTTCCTGCAGGTTCTGCATCTCCATCAGTGCATAGTGCATAATGACAGCCCTGGTACTTGAGTCTCCTATTTCAATCATCTGGCCATTCAGCCACATCGTTGGTGTGTCCACAAAGTGCAAACCCCTCTCAACAGCAGCCTCCATGGCTGTTTCGACTTGAAGGCTGATGCCAGCTGCCATTCCAGACCCACTCCTCAACTGGTCCAGCGCCGCTGATGGAGTTACTCGAGACGCAACCTGCCCTTTCTTAGTTTCTGGCGATGCCGCACTGCGTGCCCAGGCCTCCACAAAAGCTCTGCCCAAAATGGGTGACAGAGGTCTTGCAGATTTCATATCATCCGTCCAAAGGCCATCCAACGAAGCCCAGAACTGGAAGGCGGCCTTTGACCCAAAGGCCGAGTTGATCATTCGAAACATTCGCACCAGCTGTTCAGCGTCAGTGAGGGCATCCCAGTCAAGGGGCGCAGCAATGCCGTTCTGCAGCCTGTCCACCACCGTGGGCGCAAGGAACAACACACCGAGTCGAATGGGTGTCAGCCTCTGGTATAGTTCGTACACCACCTTGCCTAGGGCAGCACCAGCCACAGTGGTGGGGTCCACTATGAACATCGCAGTCTGCAGGTTCCTCCCAATAGGGAGTAGATCCCCTGGATAGAACGCATTGAGGAGAGAGGTCAGAGACTTGGGAAAACTGCTGTAGATGCTGTCCTTTTCAAGGTCGTTCAGGAACACGACGTGCTCCTGAGGCAGCACGTTGAAACGGAGGTGCTCCAGGTCTTCTGACCTGTCTTCGGCCCGCAACCTCAGGAAGGGGGCCACTGCCTGTGCACGCACGCCAGATGCCATCAGCAAGACCTTGGCCTTGACCTCTGCCCTGATCCTCTTCAGGAAATCGTACAAGTCGAAGTTGTCTGTGTCAATAGGCATCCCGTTCAGCAGCACCAGCCCCAGCCTCGATGGGATGATCTTCTGGTTGGTGGCCACTGACTGCCTGAGCTTCGTGTCCACAGACAGTCTTGACAGCGACGACGCCAGCATAGGGAAGTTTTGACTGATCTCCGTTAGCAGCTTGAGGGGGTCGGAGGCCTGCAGGATCCGCTGGCTGGCCTGCAGGCCCAGGTCCTTCATGTCCCACACTTTCAGAGTGGTGTCCTGGAGCAAAAATGAATGTTCAAGACAGAAGACAGGTGGCTTGCAGCAGCGGGTAGATTGTCTGCGGATTCTGTCCCTTCACAGAGTTGTGGGCAAAGCGTTGGAGATGCAATCTTCCACTTGGTAAAGGCAGTTTGAGTGTATGGGAGGCAGGAACAGCCAAGCTGACAGAAGACGAGGGCCACATCAACGCAATCCAAAAATTCATTGATTCCTTTTCTTCTTTTCAAAAGCCCCTAGCACGAAAAAGCGTCCGAGGCTTCCTGCGCCCGAACACCCCGATTCCAAGGCCTCCGATCATTTCCCACCTGCGACAGACTGGACTCCAAGTAATCCCTGAACGTCAGCAGCTCCTCCCTCAGCGCCGGCCGCCGCGCCACCAGCACGTCGAAGTCGAATCCCTTTACCGTGCCGAAGCCCGCGCCCTCCTCCGCCGTGGCGTTCGTGTCCCTTTTGGCGTCGTCCACCGCGCTGTACTCCATGCTCTTGATCGCCATCTCCGCTCCGAAGCCCGGCAGCTGCAGCTTCTCCAACGACCCGAATTCCACGCAGGGGTGCCGCGGCTCGCCCGACGCCATGCAGGCCTCGGGCAGCACCGGGCGGTGCGCGTAGGCCACGCCTCCCCCGCTCCGCTCGACGATCGCCTTGATCGCGGCGTGGAACGCGCCGAAGCACGCCGTCCCCGGCGATCCGTGCATCACGATCAAGTGCGCGGTTGCCGAGGCCCCGGGCGATGGGAAGGCGTGATCGAACCTGAGCGGCCGGAGATCCCCTGCGACAATGGCAGAACGCCTCACGCTCATTCGCTCCTTAGGGGGTGCCCTTTGTGTGACATGTTTCCCTCGGCTTCCTTTGATTTGCTTCCTTTCGTTTGCTCCTTTGGACTGTTTTCTTTCGTTTGGCTTGTTCCTTTGGCTTCTTTTGTTTGGTACGTTCCTCTGGTTCGTTTACTTTGACTTGCATCCTTTGGCATGCAATCTCACCTCCGCTGGCCCCGGCGCCCAGCGCGGCATCCAGATCCCCGGGAGAGGTGACGATCGTCCCTTCGACGGACGCCCAGCAGCAGGCCTCCTCCGCCGGGGCCACGGCGTCCGCCGCCCGCCTGAACATCTCCAGCCTCGCGGAGTACTCCCTGATCGCCAGCGACACCGCCAGCACCGACGCCATCCCCAGTGACAGCCCCTCGGCCGCCCGCGCGTGCACCGCCGACCAGCAGCTCTCGGATCCCGATCGATCGTCGGATGCCGGCCAGGATTCCACGTACGCCCAGTACCTCCCGGGATCCTCGGCGGCAAGGAACTCGGCGGCCTCCAGGAGGACGGGCGTGCCGCGCCATCCGGCCGTCAGGGACACGCTGGCGCCGCCGGAGGCGGCCGCGGGCGCGGCGATGCAGGCCAGGCACGCCAGCGCCAGCGCCAGGGCGGTGGGCGTCATGGGGCGGGCGCGGCGCGGAAGGGGCCTGGGGCGCGTGCGACGGGGCTGGGCTGCCGCTACCGCCCGCGCTGACGAGTTTTGGATGTGGAGGGAATGTGGGGATTCGATGCCCGATGCCTGCGGTTCGTTGTGTTCTGGGTTTTTTTTTGAGGTCGGTGCCAATGCACCGGCGGTTCTATACAGGAATGGTTCTCATTGGCTCCCGTGCCACCTTACTAAGACTATGTTTGGCGAATAGCACCAGTGCTATTGGGGGGCAATAGCACCGGGCGTGCATCCGCAACGTTGGATGCCTTGGGGAGCAATAGCACCCCGTGTGCATTCGTAAGAGCATCTTTATCGGTCGGCGCTATTGCACCGGCGGAGTTATCCAGAAACGGTTCTCATTGGCTGCCGTGCCACCTTACTAAGGCGGCATTTGCCAAATAGTGCTGGTGCTACTGCTCCCTTGCGCGCATCCGTAATGGTGAGTGCTATGCCTACGCCGAATAGCATCGCGGCAGCACTAAAGTGTTCTGAGCGAATAGCACTGGGTGCTATTCCGGGGTGCTATTTGGCATCGAGCGGTGCTATTCGGGCCCAGAATAGCACCGCTCGGCGCCGAATAGCATTGGCGGCACTAGTGGGGTGCTATTGCTCCTCACCGTTAATAATGGTTTTTTGACGTGCGGTGATACTCAGATGGCCGAATAGCACTGTGGGGACAATAGCACCAACGGATAAAGACGCTCTAACGGGGGGGGTGCTATTTGCAAGGAAACTCCCACACGCAACATGCTGTGCGAATAGCAGCTTTGCTGGCCTGGGGCGCTAATTGGCCTAGAGCGGTGCTATTCAGGGCCCAAATAGCACTTTTCGATTGCACCCACCGACAAAGATTCTCTTGGAATATCGGTACGCAGATCGTGGGCGCCGCTTTGGTCTAGCACAATAGGAGGCTGACAGGAATCCCCTTGCCTTGTTAGGGAAGACACTATGTCGAATTTGGTACGCCTAGCGTCAATTCGACGGTAGGGCAAGGGGGGGGGGGGGCACCTGTGACGCTAAGAGGTTATGTAATTGACAGAAAGTCGACATAAGGTAGTAAGACACAAGATAACGCTGGTAATCAGTGCCAAACAGTCCACTACTTGTTCCAAGACCTCCATCAAGCATTCAGTCTTGAATGAAGACCCCAGAATACCTCAATAGGCAGTCATCAAAGCAGCCCCAATCAGCCACAATGGCCTTTATGAACCCGACTTTCCAGCCCAGTATAATCTTTGCAATTTTGGCTTTTTATGTTCCTTAAACACACCTTGATATTGTCTAGCGCCGTTATGTAACGTTGTTGAGTCGTCCTGGCATACACATAAGGATTAACGCTAAGGAGAGGGGAGGGGTGACATGGCGTTACAAAGTATTGAGGTGACGCCCCTCCTTTTCCACAAATATTGCAAGCGCTATAGGAGGGAGCCCAGGAACAACACAGGGCACAAACAGGAGAGCGCATTGTTGGTCCGCATTTGACGCTAAGCACAACAAAATCGACATAGCGCCTTCCCTTAGCGTCAAATGGACGATAAATTCAGACCCCCCTCTGGGAGGGGGTTCTGACGTATGGGGGGAAGGGGCCCTCCCCCCTCTATATCATCTCTTCACGACATGCTTAGGAGGGAGTGCCCTTGTATAATCTGTTTCTTCCTCTCTGCAACAAATCTTTAAAACCCCAATCCCGCAGCGTCAATTTGACGCTACTTGGACAAAAATCAACATTCCCTAATGACCATTGTGGGCGATGAGAGCAGCGCCAATGGCTGTCAATTGCGGCATTCTGGGGAATCCCTTCAAGCTTGAACGCTTGAGGGAGGTTCTGCAACAAATGCTGGGCTGTCTGCCACTGATCAGCGGCGTTCTTGAGCATGTTGCCTGTATATGTCGATTTTGTGGCAATCGCATAATCGCTAAGCGCCACAGATTTGCATGATCATTGCTATATGCAGTGGCCTCGAATGATTCCTGCGGGGAATAGGGCCTATGGTTCACCCAACCTCCTATCAATCCACTGCCAATCCACTGCCTGTGTTTTGCAACTGATCCGCATGCCAAATAGTAGTACTGCGCCTGCATTTGCATCCACTTGGCCTAATTCTAAATCACCTAGCCCCTTGATCACTAAGCGCAGTCCCTGACTCTGTCGAACTTCTGCCCTTACCGTCAAGCCTTGCTATGCTCCGCTCACAGTTTGGACCGTTCAGGAACAGGGCCCCTCCAGTCCTTGCCCAGCAAGAACGCAATCTGTTCGAAGCGGTCAGACCCGAAGAACATGCGATCCCGCAAAGGCAATTTGGGCGAATCCCACACCATTGTAGGCACTCCGAACGCGCCCTTCTCCGCGGCCTCCATGGTGTTGGCCTGCACCAAGGGGAAGGATCCGTTACCGCAGCTTATCCGCAGTTTTGCACCCTGCTTCGTCCAGGGGCTCAATTCACAGCCTCTGGCGGAACAAGACGTTCGAGATACCAACGGCTGGTTGTGCAGATGTATGCCGCGCATAGGCTCCACATCAATGACACAGTATGTTGCGCCCTGCGTTTTCCATTTCACGAAGGCAGCAGAAACAGCATCCAACAGAATCGCTGTTGCCTGCATCACCTAAAGTGTTCATTTTCGACCACAATTACACAACGTAACAAGTCGCATACTGGCCTGGAAGGTTGCGTATCGCGCTTAACCAAAACTGCCATCTTTGGTTTCTGCATCTGAAGCACCACCAAGAACGGAAACCAACGGTTACAGGCGATTTACGGGGACATTCACAGGGTCACAGCACATGGGTCACACCTTCAACTTCCGCTTTATCTCTTCAGTCGCCGACACCCGTATCATTGCTTCGGCTTCTTCTGCGCAGATTCCCGAACGGCTGTTGCAAGCACACAGCGATTGTTTGCATGACCTCAGTTGTATAGGAACCCCTGATGATAACATCCAAGACCTCGATTCGTAGTTTGCTTGGAGAGCAACACAGTGTGCGCACAGGGATAGTGAAATGCAGTCATACTCATCCATCCACCTTTGATTGGAAGTTCTCAAAACTGATTGTTGCCCCATGTACAGCAAGTGCAGTTGATGCCGATGGGGGCCATAGCCATCGGTGACTCAGCATGCACCAAGCTTTCCTGTTAGACAAGGCATGCTCTGTTCATGACAACAAATAGAAATCGCTGCGCAATAGAAGGCCAATCTTACATGCAGCACTCCTTCATCAAATCATCATCGACGACCACCTCTGTCCCAGAAAGCCTGCTGTGAAAAGTCGAGAAGAATTCGCGAATCAGGTTCTTGGCTTCTTTACTGTCGTCTCCCTGTGTACCAGTGCAATATCGTCACGGATATCAGGCCTATCGATTCAATCCGACTTGAAAGCTAGGACGCATACGCTAATTCGGGTCCAAAAACCAGGTCCACCCTCAATCTGGCGAGAAAAAAATGTATCGATCGGCAGCCTCAACGGTGCATGTGCTTGTGAGGGAATGCCACGTGGTCCAAATTACTGAACAATCACCACAGGCCACCTTCCTATTTATGTGCAGTTTCAGCACAGAAGTAACGGAATTTGTCAGCCATTAACAATGGTGGGTCCCAATGGGCAGCCCCACTCACGTGTTTGTCGCATGCCACAATGAGCAGGCGCTGAGCCTGATGTGATGTGAACCTGTTAGATGCAGCCATGAAATTGGAAGGCAAGCCATTGATCTTCACTCCAAAAAATGCACTGCTCCTGGCCAAATCTCTGCCATAACCTCGAGCTACACAGGCAAGCTGCTGTTAGGCCACATCATGACAATATGCACTAACGAAGGAACAAATGAGAGGCTGAATAAAGGATTTCCAGCTGCTGGGCAGAGAGTGCAGGGCAAGTCATGAAGGCAGCGCTGAATGGCCTGGAAATGGGCCTGAAAGCACCCATATATTCTTGGGCTCGTTGACAGCAGAGATCAAAGACTACATCCCGAACATGCTGTACTGCTCAGCCGGACTGAACTGGATGCGTCAGCGGATACAGCAGAACGCGGAAGTAATGCCAAGTGGACATGCCATGCTTGTGAGTAACGATGCTGTCTCACCGCGCGGTTTGATGGCAGCTGGTGGAGAATCGTTGCCGATCTTGGCCATTAGCTGAGGAAGATTTATTGGAACATGATGGACTCTCAAGTCCCACAGCCTTTCGTATCTGGGAGTGGAAAACGCATACAGATGCTGAACAAGCGGAATCACAGGACTTTTTTTTATGGTGCCAGAAGCAAGCTTCGCGCAAACGGCTCTCTCTGCACATCGTTTCGCACACAAAAGGCCTGGAATCCCCATGCATCATTTTTCATTCAGAAAAACGATCGAGTTAAATCACCTCACTCCCCCCTGTTGTTGCGACCGCTCTTTGCAATATCATACCCTGCCCTGTTCTTTGCTCAGCACTAAGTTCGACGCCATTTAAGAAAGCCCCAGTGCTTGTTGCTTTCCTCTCAGCCCATTACATCCAACATCCACAGCAGAAACATTTTAAAATCACGATCACTCACTGGGCATCGGCTGCACTATTTTAACTCCATCGCAACACATAATTTAATGTACGTAGGCTTACTTTGCTCCCTTGCAATCAGAAACCCGTCAAATGGCTTGCTACTGATCAGATTCACTGTGTTTGACAAATGGATGGCCAAAAAATCCACAATGTTTAACATGCTGATGCAACTCAGCTCGCAGAGGGATGTAGTGCATGAGGAATGATGCAGCTGGATGACCTGGTTGCGCAGTGCCACCAATTGACGTGTGTAACCAGCTAATCCTCATATCTACAGTTGATCACTTCAGCCTGCTTCTGAACAGCATTTCGACTGCAGCTGTTTCATTGTCGACTGGCATTAATTTCATTTTTTATGCAGGGTCCCCATAATTGGCGTTCAACTGCCAGCCTTCTTTCTTTGGCAAATCCACCCCATCTGCATCCAGGAAGATCTGATGATGATGTGGATGATGGCAAAACCACTGTGCCAACAGTGACTTGGGTATTGTTGGATGGAATAAGCATTTACCTGGTGCCTTCACAGTCCCTAATGGGAATTGCCGCTGATGGGCCTGCAGAATGCTGACCTCTTCAACGCGGCTCAAAATCTGAGCCTCAAGCGTTGTAGACTATTCCCATGTGTATTATAAGATGGCCTAAGATCCTGCCATAGGTGCTGGGCAATGCATATCAAGCACAAATTTTCGCTTGTTTCATTCCCATTTCGTGTATGAACCCAACAGCTAGCTGCCTGTTTAACCTTCTTTCCTTTTGTGTTCAGTCGACAGCAAATGGAATAGCTTGATTGTGAGAGGTGCACGTTGATGTGCCAAGATCAAACACTGATGCAAATCCTGCTGCCCTTTCCATAGCATTCGGCTGTGCTTGGCTGAGCATGGCTGACAACGCAAGCAAAGGTGCCAGGATTGCGCTGCATTCGGTTCCAAACCACCAAACTGGCTCCTGCGGCTCGCTGAGTGCATTGTATCTTGCCATCCTTGTGTCCCACACTGACGCTCAAAACCTTGTCCAGTTTAGAGGGATGACAGAAACATTCTTGTTTGGTTGGGACGCGTCCACACCGCGGGCATGCGCATCGGGCGCCGAGGAAGCAGTCTTGGAAGTTGTCCTTCTGCCTTCGCGACTTGGGAACGTAAATGGCCAAGCGGCATGAACCGCGATGCGACCAACAGCCAAGTGCACACCCCATGATATTCACGCCTTTGAAACGCTGCCCACCCGAGAGGGGTGAGTCGAACGAAGCCGTGCAAAGAGACACCAAATTGGGGCGAGAGATGGCGACAGGTGGGCGATCACGACGGGTCTTTGCCAGCGCCGCGTCCCCAACATGGCCGAGTTGGACGTCCCGGCAGCTGTGCTCGACTTGCCTGCACAGGACCTCGAATGCGAGCCAGGAGTAGGGGCTAAGGGTGTCGAAGTAGAACCACACGTCCGTCGGGCGTGCGGCCGCCATGCCGGCTGCCCGTGGGGCAGCGTTGCGGCTGTGGGTGTTCGCTGGCAGCAACTGGATGCTCAACAAGTCTGTCCGCCATTTGTCCGCCCTGGGGTCGAGTTGGTCGTAGCGCAAAGCGCCCGTGTGCTTGCGTGGCTTGCTATTCACACATTAAGGCAAAAAGGCATGGTCATGTGCTGTATCCTGACCGGTCACTCGTTCGAGAACATATTGAGGATCCCTTCTTGCGCTGACAAGGCCACCGTGGGTCAGTGGGTCAGTGGGTCAGTGGGTTAGGGTTTAGGGTGTCGAAACGAGAAGGGAGCTCCACGGAAAAGACCGAGCGATTACTGTAAAATATTAAACCCTTCCGCATCAGAAAATTTCACCGTTATGGTTTTCTCTCCGCATTCTGCTTCTCAGAGCGTAATTGTTTTTTTACGCTGCTCTGCGCAGAAAGGCCAAATTTCGCGTTACTATTTGTATTGTTTTCCCCGCCAAAAAAGGCCAAGCATTACGTTACTATGCGGAAGGGCTTAATATTTTACAGTAATATCATGCCTCGCTCGTTGCAGCCCACGGTGTCGCTTATTCGCCCGTCACACTGGTGTGAGGGGTTCCCCTCGATGTTGCTCATTCAAGTCGTGCACACCATCGCGCTGGCTTATTCAACCCCGCGTTCGCTAACAGGCAGGTGATCGCCGGACATCACGACGTCATCACACCCCACCTGAGCGGCGTGCAATCCGTGTCGTTGTCTTTTCGTCGACACTCCAAAGCTCCTTTGTAGTCAGGGCACCTTAAATCCCAAAACAGAAGTACTGAGAGCGTCAAGCCCTAACAGAGAGGTTGCAATGTCAATGAAGTACGTTAAGCTCGTCTGGACGTGGCTGGAAATTAGGTGCATCAATCTGATGCTGGCATCATTTCGATGATACAAGCAGTCCCTGCCTTTGCAGCCTCACTTTCGTTGGTCACAAAATTGGTGCCGGCTTTCAGCGTGGATATCAATTCGGGCACGACAAGATACTGGCAGTCTCTGCACCTCTCAGAGCAAAACATTCGTCAGTGCAGTTCAGGTGCATGTTTTCGAATGCACAGTTTCAGAGGAGTTCATCGGATGCTGTTGGAAGACTCCTCATGCGTCAGGTTGATCCCACCCACTGCTGCTCAGAGTGTGACATAAGGTGCAGTCGACATGCGCACCAGTACTGACACAACGCGATTTCTGTGCCATTTCAATGCACAACATCTCCTTGTGCACGCCACAATAATAAGAGTTTAGGCCATTCACCAGGATACACTATGGATGCATCGAAAGCAGTATATGCAATGGTGCGCAGCGCCCAGTAATGAATCATCCATTGCAAGCAACTTCGACCCAATAGTCATTATCAAAATGCTCGTTCCATCGCGCCAGCATGCTACCTCTAAGCAAAACAAAATCCACTTCCCATCGCCCACCCGCCGATGCTAACTGCCTAGCTCCCTCCTGTGTAGCCACTGGCCGCAAGAATATCACAAAGAAAGGCAGAAGCACACAGGCACCCAACAGCATGGCAGGGCACTAAGAGCCTCAAAATGCTACCTAGCTCAACGGACACCCTCGTGAACTGAGGAATTTTGGCTTGCTGCCGGTGCCAGCAGGCACCACCCAAAGAAGCTTGTCTCTGCCTGAGTTTCGCCAGGCTGCAAATAAATCACGCTCAGTGCACATCCACACCTTGCCACCCCGCAAGGTGGCACTCCTGACCTAGCGCCCAAGTGTGGCAGCTGAGGACTGAAGCTGCATCCTTCCATAACCAGAGGCCGATCAGGGGTCGATTCAGTAAAGACGAACCACATGCCTCCACTGCTTCCTGTCGTGAGCATGTCGCTAGCAGGAATCGGAGGCATGGACCACTGCACTCTTGGCAGTCAAAGAGACAACAGCCGCCTGAGCTCTTGCACGTCCGCAGGGTTTTTGCTGAGAGCCTCCTCCAGCTGTCTGCGCACCCGCCTGTGAGCACACAAAACAGGACAACTCATTCTCACCTTTCAAAAAGAATCAAATAGGCCCAGGAGTTGCCCCACCAGTGCTATGCAGTTTGTAGTCTTCTGGGAACCACTGGTGAGCTGCAGGACTCCGCCATCGACATGTCATCCAACAGAGGAACATCAAATCATCACTTGTGTCATTCATTATGCTGCTGGAGAAGATGGTGAGCAAGGCACAAGCTGTGCTGTAGCTTTGCTCAACCTGCTAGCGTATGCACATCGCAAGTCCACTCCAAATTTCCAGATCCTGCATACACATATGACAGTGCATGTACTGGCAACCCACAATCTGTGCTAGCTGCCAGTACCATTACAGTCTAGATGGTACGGGTGTCTGCTTACGCCATGACCGTTGGGAACTCCATGTACGACGCCTTCATCTCCAGCCATGTCGCATCCAACAGCTCAAACGTCACCACGTACACTTCCTCAAAAGCATTTTCACTTGTGTCCTGGATGACCAAAATATGACGGTTGGCAGCCACAATGCACAATCCACAAGTGCCAAGCGTGGGCTTTCTCTTTGATTACAAATATTGTGTCACATGTCAGAGCCCAGATGCCACACCCATTCAGACAAAGAAATATAGGCTTTTCCCCATCTGACAAGAAAGTGCAAGGCAATGCGAGTCCCGAGAAGGTTCTATGCGCAACCGCATGCCCATTCTCGAAGTAAAGAAGTTTGGCACTGTGTGGGAGCCCTGGCAGATCACAAATCACACCAAATCGCAATGGTTTGTTTGCTAGTTTGAAAGAGCAAACAGCATGGGCTTCAACACGCAAGCAGGCATTGCAGACATCCCTGCAACTCGCCTTGATATGCCACATGTTGAGTATCACAAGCAAGGATTCGTGTCAGACGTCCATGTAAAGGCAGAAAACAGAGGATACGACAATGCCAAGGGGTGGGGTCAGAATGAATGGATCGATCAATGTATCCATAACACCAACATCGAGTGACACACTGGTGACGTGCCTCCAATATACAAAGTCATTCAGACAGCAACTTGGCTCCCAGCAATCTACAGGGACATCACAATGAGTGACAAACAGAACTTGCTAAGCCCCACGTCATAAGCGATGGTGGAGCAAGAAGATATGCATCCAGGGGCATCCACTGCACAGTGTGGATGCACAACTGCTTGTCCGACAAGCATGAAAGGTGCAAGTGCCCATTTTTCAAAGGGGATGTTACTGCCACCATTCTCACCAGCAGCTTTAGGAAGCCCCGTCCAGAGGAGGAAGATGGCGGCTGAGGCTCTTTCCTCAGATCCAGCGATTCTGGGCGCCACAATGCCATGCTCAGCATGATCTCCCTCACAACTTGCCTTGTTCGTCTGGGAGCCAGCATGCTGCAAGTGTTGCCCCAAAGCCCTTGACAGCTTGAAGAATGGCAGCAACAAACACAAAGAAGCTTCTGTCCCTGGTAACAATTACTACCAACAACAACACCTGGATAGTTTGGAAGTCCAGGGATTCGAGTACTTGAGAAAATGCTGATAATGTCACGATCGCCATTCCACTGCCACAAATTTCTGCAGACAGCATAGAACAGAAGTGTGTCCAGAACAGGGACAAGTGAATGAGCAGACAGACAACACAAGCAGCACAATGAGTGCCCACCAGTGAGGGTGAAAGTGACGTTGACGCCTGCAACTGCAAACGGGTACTCCCAATCTGATCTTTGACCCACTGTCTTGGTCATAAGTTGCTGGAATGTGTCCCTGTTGTCCTCAGCCAAGTACAGAAGGTTTTGCAGCGCGAGGTACCCACCGCCCCTGAAGTCAGTGCCTGGATCTTCTCCCTGTTGGCATCATGAAATTGTCAACATTTTGCAAAGGGCATGCTGATTCGTTGGTGTTTGTGTATGAAGCTAAATCACCACATTCAGCGATACTGTGACTCTGTACAAACACATTTCCATCCAGTGCTAAATCTTGGACAGGGTTTCTGACCAGTCTGTCTGAACACTCTGCACGACTGGCCAGGCACCAGTTTGCAAGCTGCCGCCCATCTGACATTTTTCAAGTGATGTCCTGCTCTATGAGTGGACTCCTACTGAACTCAAAGCCGTCGCGTGGATGGTATTCCTCCAATTGTGCAACAGGCAAGCAGCAGATCAAATAACAACCATGTCAACACTGCACTGTCAAGAACTGGACATAAACTGCAGTGCAGTTCCCATACTGCAACAACACTGGCTGCACAAATTTGCATATGAAAATCAAATATCACACTCAGAGTTGGCAGTTCAAACAAGAATGGCCACAGATGAAAGTGTTTACAAGCAAATGCTGCAACCTTTAAACAATGGTGTCGCACTAGCATGCTACCTGCCATCCCATTTCCTTCCATTGAGGCGACCTGGACCCACAGTACTCCATCTCAGGGAAACTTGCTCGCCACAGCCTTTCCAGTGCTTCCTGTATTCATGCCATTACACAAGCACGGGATTCACCCGATCAGTAAGCCAAAAGCCAAACAGGCATCGACAGCCAGTCCAGGTGTTCATTTCTAGTGGCCAATCAGCAGCACATGCACATTTGAAGCAACGCATCTTGATTTGGAAGGGGACAAACACAATGTCCAACTGTAAAACACTGTCTGGCCACCAGTTCTGTGTACCCATCATTGAACATAATGTTTGGCAAAATGTGATTGGTAGTACTGCTATAGTGGCTGACAAGAAGGACATTTGTCTTGTGCATATGACAACCTTAAACAGTCTCCACAAACTGGCGAAGCAAATTTCTGCATGTGTTCTATTTCAACAGATTGAAGGCCCTCTTTGATTGCTGCTGTCCAGTCCAATAAAATGAGCCCAGGACCCTACTATATATGGGCCGAAATGCCAATTTGCAATCTGCTGATGAAGTGATCCTGACCTTAGCCCCCTTTCCACTCAATAAACAAACAATGGGCTGGCAAGAAAACCAGGAAAGGCAGCAAAAATCAGCACTGGCACATCGACTACAAAGCTACCTTCATGTGCTACCTCAGGACAGTACTGCCTCATGATGCAGTGCCCTAGTCAGTAGTGAGGAGATCTGATCATTGTTCTGAACAGCTGTGTCACAATGACGTAACTCGCCTGCTGTTCAGGTTCAGAGGCGTCGTAAGGCAATTTGATTCGTTGCCAAAGACTCCTGAGTCGCCTTCCCTACCACACCACAGCGATCAACTGAACATCCTGTTGACATACAGAGCCGCACTGACTCAATGACATCATCCTCAACAAAGTCACCCAGCCAACACAAAGATCACCACCTGCCATGTTGTCACAGCCAAGTTGTCACAGCTCCGTCAAGGTGACCAGTTGTAATATTAAAAGCAGCTAATCGATAAATACACAAACGGTCCATTGTTTAAATTAAGTAAATAAATACCAAAGTACGCCTGACCACTGCCACAAACAGCAAGTACAACGCAGCCCATAATGTGCAAGTAAGCAGGCGTCGGGCAGGTCCAAGGAGAAATGTTGAGGACAAAAGTGTTCTGAAGCAAGAACAGATCGAAGCAGCCTGTGCCAACACTCGCAGACAGGATGCGCTTTTAAGCTCAAAGACGATTCACCACTGCAAGAGAGCAGCATCAATTCGATGAGTAGCAGCCACCTACCTGGACAACCGTCAGCTGGGGCGATCGATCTGGAAATATCATCGACAAGGAGCCCAACAGAGCAGCTGCAAATGCAGTCGGCACACATGCATACTGTGAAAATCAGAAATGGGCCTGAATTGCTCTTGCCAGGTGGGCTTGCCCCTGTTTCCAGTCCAGGAGAGAAACTGGCCCGTGCTCAGGCAATTAGATTCCAGGTGTGAGCGGAAAGGTCACTTGCTGGTGTGGCATTGAGGCATTGTGCCAAGTTAGCTTTGAACCACCTTGCAGTCTGAGACAACAATAACAGACCTGTCCTTGAAATCCAATAATACCTTGCCCAGCGAAAATGAGACCATGTGCGCCCTGTTGTCTACAACATTCCTGAGACGACAGTCTGCACAGGAAGGAGCTGCCGATAGCATGCTCTGTGCCTTTTGACTGCATCAGCCAGTGGCGCTCCCTATTGCACTAGTCCCTTCAAGGTCAGTTCGGACTCGGACACAATTTGATTTCCATGGCGCTGGCAGCGACAACTCCCTCTTTATTTTTGCGGGCACCCTGTCTTTGTGGCAGATATCGTAACCTTATCCCACCATCTGCTGCCAGTTGCTGTGCTGGTGGAAAACGTCGGGATTTCAGGTTATATAAGGTCGGAGGCAGCAATGCATTCTCACTGCACAGAGCAGACAGCGCACCTATGACGCAATTGCAGGCGTCTACAATCGCCTGAATGAGGGCCTGCAGCGGCCCCTCATCCTTGCTGTTGTCCACAAGCGTCCCGGGTCCAGAGCTGCCCACTTCCGCCTCGGCCCCAATTCCCCCCAGCAGCGATTCCCTCAAGTCGCCATCTCCTGCCACACCACAACCGCCGAGCTCTTCACGCTGCGCATACCTCCACAAGACCAAAGAGAAGCCCTCGCACTTCGCAGGCAACGAGGGGCACACACAGATCCCAAACTGTTGTTTGCACATGTCCATTCGTTGGCCTGTCTCCCCGTTGCTCTCCCATCCGCGGCGCATACAGGCGGTCGTCGAAATGCTCGACGACCCACTCGCCCATCTCCCTGATCGACCCTCGCGCTTTCCGACGCCGGAGCATCTGCCCCTGCTTCCATCCCCACGAACGCGCCCAAACATCCAAGGCAGCGCTGCAGATCCCGGGCCCCACGCCGCGCCACGAAATCACCGTTGAGTCATCCGCCTAGAAACTTTCGGCAAGAGTGCTGAGCTCCCCCCAAGAACAAAACACGGGCCTTGCACCTGCTCGGCAATAACGGCAACATCGACCGGCGCAGCGCCCGCCACCAGAACGCCCAATTGGACTCAAGCTGCCCGTCCACGCCGGTCAAAACTGCACAGACAAGGCTCCAACGCGCGACCCAGGGCGCTGTGTGGCACTTACGCCAGCCGATCCCGCGATCCCGACCACAGCGCCAACGCTGGAAATCGGCACTGACGATTCGCTGCCTCGGGGCTTCGGCAACAGCGGCGGCGACGCGCACCTTCCGCCCCTCTGCCCTTCCCCTTCCTGTTGGGCGGCATCTCTCCGTGAGCGGCCTCGACGCACCCGCGCCGACCTCCTGCGGTTGTCCCCTCTCCGTTTGCAGGAGGCCCAGCGGCGAGTTGGCGTTTCCTTCACGGCTGCCGCTGGGCGAATACGGGCGCTTTCGGGATGACTACACACACGGACGCCTGTCAACGGGCGCGTATTGGGGCATGTACGGGAGCGCAGCTTGCCGCTCATCGTCCTCTCCAATTTGGGGCGCAAGGGCTTGGTCGCCGGCGGCGTCTGCGGTCGAGATCTGTGCGCCAGGGGCGGCACACGCGACAGAGGGAGAGAGGCGCGTGGACCGCGCCAGGGCCGCGCTCTGAGGATCGTGCGCTGCTGCCCCCTTCTCCGTCGGTGGGTGCCGGCCTGTGAATCGGCATGTCGCGCTGCCGCTCGTGGGCGCGCACAGGTCCGGTGTATCGCGGTGGATTGCCTGCGGCCGACTGCGGGGCCGGTGGGCCGAGCGCGCGGGAGGGCGGTTCGGCGCAGCGCAGAATTTGGCGACTATGGGGCGGTGTGGATGAGCCCGTTGGATTCTGGCAGCAAGCCGAATCAGTTGTTCATTCGCAAGGGCGTCGTTGTGGAGCAGAGCGGAGGTGTGACTGCAAACGATGTCGCCTTGTTTCGGCCCGACCTCGCGCCTTGGGGGGAGACTGCTAATGAATATTCCGGAAATACGAACGGTGTTTCTTTGCACTTCTTTGGCGGTGGTTCCAGCGGCCGCTGAGTGGAACAGCTGGGGCAGGGCGAGGCGGCAGGTCCCGAACGGGGCTGCATTGCAGTTGGTGCTGTTTGTTTGGGGTGCCAAGTACTTCTTGGTTTTCGAACGAAGCACTGGCATGGAGCCGTGCATCTGCAGTTTCCCTTTTGCTCTCGCACTGGCCCTTGTCATTGAGCTCAGGAAACGCCTCCGAGGGTGTTGGTGCGATATCATCAGGGCTTATTGAATTATTTTGGATCGCGTTTGTCTTACTAGAGGAAGACAGTGCTTTTCACCAATGAAGTTCTTGCAAGGCCTACGATTGTTTGCTCCCCCATGTTCGTATGTCTGTTTGCCGCCCATTCAGGCCTCTGGGATTGTGGATGCTGCAACTCTATAAACTCCTCCGCTCACAGCATGCTGGTACCAATCCAAGCAGGACAAGGGCATAGCGGAAGCTGCTTTGAATAAAGGAGCAGGTCGGCAGGTTTATGTCTCCTTGCCACAGCTAACTCACTTTCAACAAGATAGGAACGCTTCCTTTTCATGGCGATTCTGATGTGGAGCTTTTAATGGGAGGGGCATTGAATCCCCAAATCTGTGGTGATGAGCACAAATATGCAATGCTGATGTTTGACCCAATGGCAAGGCGTTTCCTAATTTTATGTTCTAATTGCAGCAAGACAAGCTTTGTTCAGATACCTGTGGTGCTCCATTCAATCTACTATACCATCTGAGCAGTTCAATTTAGACAAAGGAAAGGGAAAAGGCAGAAGCCATAGCACTGGCAAAAGGAAAGGAAATGCCTCATCTGTACCAGAAAAATGGGCCATATTTAGAATAGCTATCTCTTTACATTGATGGGATCCAATGTTCAAACGAACAGCAGCAGTGCCAAACTCCCAAGGACAGCTCAAAGCACAAAGAAAGTATCTCCCTGGCTCCCAACTACAATGGCCAAATTGGCACTTATTTGTGGAAAACTCGATGATAAGGCAACATTTGCCAAGCAAGTCTTTGGGAGCCCGTTTTTATGACCTTCAGACAATGTGGCGTTTGTGAGTGTTCAAATCTTGGCCTTGGCGTGGTGGCTGGAAGAGAATCCCCTCACCTTGGTGATTTTGGGCTTGGGGTTTTGCAACCAATGAAAGTTGGCTTTTTTCGGATTGGGGAGTCAAAGCACTGTCAGCGTTTCGTTACTTTGAATTTGGATCTAACTTTTGAATACTATGTTTTGCACACAATTTTGAGCATATAAGAATTTTTATGAATATCTGACTAGATTTGAAACAGTAACAGTGTTGTACAGTCATAGGGGACAATTGTTGTGGGACAGAAGAAACATGATATGGATGAGTGCATGGTTCCCCTTACTGGAATGTTCAACCTGGAAACTGAAATGGCCATATCCCCCCATTTGCTCACCACCATCCTACAATGCAAAATATGAGCATTGGACTCCAAATGCATGCCCAGGATCTTTGGGAAGTTGTCTATTGAATATTTTCATGAATGATCAAAGTCGATGATTTTTTGGCACTGATACGAACATCAATGGCCTGTACATATGGTAATGAGCTGGCAGCCATCGGAAAGTGCTCAGTGCAGTGCTCAATGCTCTGCTTGAAAAATATCTCAGCTGGTAGTAAAGAGAGTGAGCTTTAAAGCGCATATTGTGCTCCCTATGGGTGGCTGCAGCATGGCGTTAATTACAATTTATTGAATAGATTCTCTCAGCTTGATTCCAGGACAGGCATAGCATGTGTTGCTGCAAAGCATTGACTTGCTGGAGAAACGAATTCTATGTTATTTGGACTGCTGCATAGTGGAATGCTGCAATTCTGAAATCCATTAAATTTGTACACGTAGGAGGTGGGCGATGTTGTCGATGCATGCACCAAGAGTTGTGGGATACATTGTCTTCTCAACCTGTAGGCAGCATTTTTTGCACATGTCTATGTAACAATTGCAGCAAAAATTGTGAAAATGCCAAAGGATGCTGTGAAAAATTGTACTGCTTGTTGATTACCTGCGTGCAGGTTGAGGGATCAGAGCTTTTCCTTTCGACAGTAGGAAGATGCCAAGTCAGGGGCGGATGTCAATGGACTCACCACCGGCGCCTCGCAGCAGCGTGAGCGTGAAAGTCATAGGCCTGATGAGGAAGCTCATGGAGGACACGCCTGCCGTGGACATCCACGCATGCCCTGGCGGCACCCACCCGCAATCTGGACCCTCATCCAATGGTGCGACCTCGAGGAACCATGGCAGCAAACACACAGCACCAGAGGTTGTGGACCTCACCATGATCGATTCGGACGATGAGGTTGAAAGGGAAGAGGGAAAAGAGCAGGATGTAGCAGTGAAGCACAAGGAGGGACAGGAGAACAAGGAAGCAATAAAGGATGAGGGGTATCAGGGACAGGATGAAATGAGATTGTCAGACGTTCACGATGCTGGGGAATTGATGGATGTTCAGGCAGAAGATGAGTGGGCGCAGGGCAGTGAAGGGATGGATGAAGAGCCATGTGGTGGTGTTGAACGCCCAGCCCTGGGAAGTTCCATTATTGAATTCTATGGAGATGTTGGGACATCCCCCCTTTGCATCAAGACTCCCTCGATGCACAAGGCCCTTGGAAGCACTCTCAGCTCTTGCGGAGAGGTGAGAGTGCTGGGACACACGCTGGTGGGCCCTGCTTATGGGTTGTTCTGTCAGTTACAGCAGCGGCATGGGCCCGATCTGACGATCACTATGGACAATGAAAAGTACGATGAGACTGTAATTCAGAGGATAATTCAGAGCGCACGCCGCCTGATATTCCCTGCAGGTCATGAGGGGCAGGGCATTCGCTGTGGGGGCTTTAATTTACCACCTGAACTAGAGTGCAAGGGGTGTTTCACGGACATGTTGATCAGCAGGTTTGACCACCGGAGGATGTTGGCTGGCCAGAGGGGTGTATTTGCAACAGAGAGGATTCCAAAGCACTGCGTGCTTGGTCCCTATAGGAACCTGACCCTGCCCGAGAGGTTCTTTGACTATTACATGAAAAATCCTCCCCCCAGGTGGAAGGAATACGCAAGAGGCAGGTGCAGCCACCCCGACAGAGTATGGGAGTTCTTGGTGAACAGCTACTCAGCGGATGCCTACTTGACTCAAGTCACAAATAGCCGAGGGGGCCACAGACAGGTGGAAGAAAAGTATCGGTTGACCATGTCGGCATTTGGGTACGGGAATAAAACCGCCCTTGTCAACGACCACCACATGGATCCTTTGGGGTTTTCTTGGGGCGAGGATTGCACATCGTACCTGGACCTACCATGTGAGACGAGCCAAGCATACCGTGCAGCAAGGCTTGGGAAAACATACAGCAAGCCGAATGTCGATATTCAACCCATATATATCAATGGCTTCCCATTTCTGTTCCTCATCTCGATCAGGGAGATTGGTGCAAGGGAGGAACTGTTGTACGATTATGGGTACGAATTTTGGGATTGTCTGAAGCCCCTCCTAGACCATTTAGACGCAGCTGACAAGGCTCTGGTCAAGAAAATTATGCGCAGAAAGTAGCAGTTCGGGGGGAGGGCGTGCAGAGAAGAATAAAGCAGCAAGCAGAGAGGAGCGACGCTAATGCTGCTGTGCAACGATGACAGCAAATTGCATACACTATTGTAAACTGACTATTGTCTAGAGTTCACTTGCATCCTAGCTACTAGCCTTTGCAGTGCTTACTAATGCAACACCTGAACTGGCACCATGGTGACAGAGACCGGAGCATGCCATTCCACAGGTGGTTCTTTCCATGGTAACAGTTGCGGAGCTCCCAAGTGCATGCCATGTGGCAATGAGCGCATTCGGCACAAAGCAATGCCAAGGATTGACAAACTTTGTGTTGAGCTTGTGTTCCAACGTGGAGATGATTCCTAGGGATGCAGTCTGAATCAACGCCATTAGCTTGCCATTTGTAAGAACACAAAACGCTATGCTGGCTGTGAGGACCCAATCCTTTGACTTTGTAACGTGTACACCCTAGAACCCGAAAATACATTGCCGTACTAACTGCTTGGCCAGCAGCTTTCTGCAAAGAGCTCGCACCAACTTGGAAATCCACCGCGTTAATGGCGATGATGGCATGATGACCCCTTGTTGCAACACTTCTGAGGATTGACGACAATTCGGTTTGGTGATAATCAAAATGCTGTGCGGGTCGGACAAAGAAGGGAAAGGTGAAATCTACAAACGGTCTTATGCAGATGGTGTGGTCGCTCATGCAAATCATGATGGTGGTTGATGAGTACAGTTCGCTGTTCCACGATCATTTTCCCCCCCAAGCCAGCCCATCAGTACAGAAGGTAGTCCCCATCACTGAACTAACAAAGTCTGGCAGTGATTCGATTGCGACCGTTCGTATCCTTTTCCGACGCCAGTTGTCGCTGCCTGGCATTGTCTACTAGCAGCCCTCAACTTGGTCATCGACTTGCACGGATTCTAGCCCCTGTCGGCATCAGTGCTCGAAATCGACCAAGGCACACTGGGTTGTCTGCAATCTGGCGGTCGCAGCCTTGATTTGCCATCCTCCCGTCCATCAACATGGGATGCGGGCTCTCGACGACTGCCTATCCCGACGACACCCATCCCGCCATGCTGCAATGGCACGGTCGGCACACTCCGTTTCCCACCCGCGAATGAATGAAGACAAGCCCTGCCGCCACCTTCGCGACTAGATACCACCGCAAGCAAGCCGGCTGCACCCATGTCTATCCACATCCTGCGCCGCGTACCTGTGCACATGGATGCCCATATCACTGCAGGGTCCCATGCATGCCGCGTTCACCCAGCCCTCTTGAGAGGGCTCCGCTCTCTCAGGGGCATCAACTCTCTGGATGGTGGCTGCTCCCTACCAGTCGGCGCATTCGAGCGTTCATTCAGCTCTGCCCTCTGTTGTGGTTCGACGCTGAAGGAAAACGACCCATTTTGCCACGCCAACTGCAATGCCATTTGCCGCTGAGCGCGTCATGACAGTAATTGCGACTGCACAAAGGCAGCTGTGGTGGCATCAATGAACGTCAACTGGCATCGCAATTGACGCTGCAAGGTGGTGTTTCCTATCAATGCAATCTCCGCCCCAGGGCTCCAAAGCTCGCGTTGTGGATCTAGATTGATCTAAATGATATCGATTACCATTCGATATCGGCAGCCACGCCAACTCAGAGCCCCGCTTTAGACTGGCATTTGCAGGAGGCGCAAATAGTCTTGCACAGGCTCGCCAACAGATGAAACAGCCTGAAGAGGACCGCTCTGCTAGTGTCCACAAGCACCTCATACTCGTGCTGTCCAGAGGTGTGACACGTGAATGTTGGCCACAGGTGGTGCAAGACTATTTTCATGGCCTGGGGGATTCATCGCTGGCAATCCATGTTTCCTGCATAGGGAAGACACTATGTCGATTTTGTTACGATTAGTGTCAAATTGACGTCAAATTGGGTCCGGACCTGTGATGCTAAGAGGTTGTGTAATTGCCACAAAATCGGTATGAGGTGCACAAAAACGCCACTGATAGGCGGCAAACAACCCGTGACTGGCTCCTGAACCTCTTGAAAGTGTTTGATCTGCAAAGCAAGCCTTAGAATGGATCAATTTGCAAACATTGAGGCTGTCCGCCTGGCCTACAATGGCATTTTAGAATACCATTCTTCAACCCACTGAAATCAGCAAAACTTTCATTGTTTGTTGTCTTTAAAACCGCCTAGAAGTTGCATACCTCAAGCGTATAGTGTTACTGAGACCTCATTGCAGGATTGACGCTAGGTGTGGGGTGGGGAGGTGGGGTGGGGGGGGGGGGTTCTGAGCTGAACGTCAACTTGACACTAAGCTTGCACAAATAGTGTGCTGCGAAGAGTAGAATATATTCTTGGGGCGGCTGTTCTGAGGCCCGCAAGTTAAAAATTTACTGAAATAGTGAATCACCAGTTGAAATACATTGCTTGGGCGGCAAATACCTCACAAAACTGAGACTGAGTGGCAATCCACTTCAAGGCTAAATGATCCATAAGACCAGTGAAATCGTCTCGGCACATGTTGCGGACGTGTAGTGGACATTATATTATACATGCTTAATTGCAAATCGTATATCACCTATATCAGTTAATTGTGTCAATAACAAACAACATCACGAGGATTATGCATTGGCAGAAAATGCTTCCTCCCTCCCGGTTTGATTTTCTTCTATGATTTTGAGGCGTTAGTTCTCCATCGTGCCTACACCAGTTTTCAATGAAATTTACCCCAAAGCTGTGCTTGTGATGTTGTGCGCTTGTGAGTAAACTATCAAAATTTCAAGTCGATCCATTGAGTTTTAAGGATTTGGCAGTATTTTGTAGCAAGGGTCCTCTGGCCAGAAAAGGGTCGCTTTTGGACGTTGCGCAGAAAAACAGCCATTTTTGGCTGTTTTGGGGAGCACACATTCGCTGCAGCGAAACAAAACCGTCCTTGCGAAAACTATTCACGCGTTTCGGGGTGGAGGTCACTAGGGTGCTTGCAAAGAGTTACAACGATAGAAAACGCGTGTCGAATGCCTTGATCGTCGAACTTGCCATGGCTTGTAGCATCAATTCAGGCTTGATCTGGTGGATCAGAGAAACGTTGCGGACACAACTTTTTTGGCCAGGGCTTTTCGAGCTCCTTCGCCACCATCAAGGCAGCTGAGGGAGGTCTCCCAATCCTTTTAAGAAGGAGCCAGAGCTGGTGATGGTTATCAACCTGATATAGCACGAACAATTAGTAAATTGAGCACTGCCACGGAAATTGCGATTTGTCCTTGTTTCGGAACTTCAAAGGATTGGGTACTCACAAGCACTGGCTACTTTTGGACTTCTAGCTTCGGGGCCCATGCGGGCCCCTATTCAAGCATCAACTAAGGCGAAATATCCGAGCAAGGCTACCAATCAACCTTAAAGTGATAGCACGCACTGAGACCAGGCTTCAAGGTTTTAGATGTTGGCGTTTCTGCTCGTTGGAGGTCCGCCCGTCGGAGATCGAGAAAAGCGGCGATTTCGGGCATCGTCAATGTTGCGATGATGGCCGCCTAAAACAAAGATGAAGCACGTTCGATTGCGTTTGGCAAGTGCTATGCCACGTCCTGGATCCAGGACGGGCCCGGACCCGTCCTTTGCTGCAATGGTGGCAGCCACTGGTTTTGCAAATTCCAGGCACAGGAGCGCCCCCAAATCAAGGGGTTATGCCAAACCGCTGAAATGGAACGCGCAATTTTTCGACTGTGTCAAGGCA
>CAJHUC010001148.1:0-13019 GCA_905146915.1 Ostreobium quekettii
AAAGGCTCCCAACCATGTAGGAGCATGCATTCTTCTACCTGCATGACGGACTTTTATGGACGATCCTAGGTTGCGCCAGCTGCGCACCCTTGTCCATTACCCAAAGGGTACCCGGTTGTTCACACAACCGGCATTGGGTCAATCAGGTCGCCAGGAGATGCCTAACATCCCCTGGCCTGTGAATGTGTACTATCAACCCCCTGAGGGGGCAGCGGGGCACCACATTCGAGGGGTCTCACAAGACCAACCTCGTCTGACCTTTACCGGTCAGGTTGGTCGTCAACCAGCTTCCATCCTCTTTGATACGGGGGCGACCGGCACTGCCTACATCAACCCGACCTGCTGTCGTCGGTTAGGCCTAACCCCTAAACATTTGCAATCCACATCTAATCGGCAGCTGCATCGCTTGCATCGCCTTCAGCAATTGGCACGCGCTACTCGACGTATTGTGGATCCGACGGAGTTCTCCACGCCTCCCCATGTGGACTCTTCTCCGTCCGAGGATGCAGTCCTCCTTGCGGACGGCTCTTCCCTTCCTTCTTTGGGAGTGGTGGATGTCCCCTTAACCATTCAGGGTTACAAGGACACCGTTCATTGTGTGGTCATTGACCTCTCTGACGATTGTGATATCATTCTCGGCGACAATTGGCTCTATGAGCACGCCGGTGTCATTGATTATCGCCAGGGCCACATCCGTGTGGTTTCCCGTGGCCGTGAAATCACTCTTTGGAGTTACTCCCACAACCCTCCGGCTCTCCCTTCTCCTGCTCGCCGGTTGGGTCATTTGTGTTCATTGGGATATGCCCGCCGTGCCTACCAGCGGGGTTCTCCTCTCCGTTTGGTTTTGGTTTGCCGGGTCGGCGATCTCCCTGAGGGGGACGCACCAGGCCCTTCGGCCACCACAGGTCAGAAAACCATATCCCATGCAGTGAACCCAGCGCATATTACATCTCTCTTGGAGGAGTACAAGGATCTTTTTCCTGACGAACTCCCTGAGGGCCTTCCCCCAGATCGGGGGGTAGCTCTGACGATTCCCCTGGAGGAGGGAACTAAACCGGTAAAGCGACCAGCTTTCCGGTACAGTCCAAAGGAAATGGACGAGATCAAAACACAGGTCGATTACCTGTTGAGAAAAGGTCTGATCACGGAGAGCAGTAGTCTATTTGGAGCTCCAGTACTTTTTGTCCCAAAGCCAGATGGCAGCCTCCGAATGTGCATCGACTATCGAGCACTAAATAAAGCCACGATTAAGAACAAGTGGCCCATTCCTCGCATAGATACCCTTTTGGATCAACTGCAAGGAGCTAAGATCTTTTCGGCAATAGACTTGCAGCAAGGGTATTATCAACCGAGGATTGATAAGGCAGATTGTGCCAAAACAGCGTTTGTTACGCCGCTGGGCTTGTACAAGTTTAAGGTACTACCTTTCAGACTCGCAAATGCCCCAGCAATATTCGAGCAGACGATGCACCATATTTGGTGATCAAATTGGCAAACATGTCCTGGTATATCTGGACAACATTTTGGTGTTTAGCCGAACTACTGAGGAGCACATACGACACCTAAGACAGGTGTTAGAAGTGCTACGACAACAGAAGTTATATTGTCGTATGCACAAGTGTCAGTTCAATAAGGAGGAAATCTCCTATCTGGGACATGTGGTGTCTCAAGAGGGTATACGCCCAGATCCAGAAGGGATCGAAAAGGTTAAGAACTGGCTTGTACCACAATGTGTGAAGCATGTACAGCAGTTCCTCGGGCTGGCAAACTATTTTCGAAAGTTCATACAGGGCTATTCGAAAATGGCTACCCCCTTGACAGACTTGACCAAACAGAATGGCAAGTGGGAGTGGACCGCGAAATGTCAAGAGACATTTGAGCATATAAAGAAGTGTTTAACCACAACTCCATTACTCAAGATGCCGGACCCTGAGAGACCTTTTGAGGTCATAGCAGATGCCTCTCAGACTGCAGTGGGAGCAGTTCTGATGCAGGATAATCATCCAATCTGCTATGCCAGCAGAAAGTTCCTCCCGGCGGAGTTGAACTATAGTGTGACGGACCAAGAAGCGTTAGCTTCTATTCACGCTGTCCAGTTATGGAGGTGTTACCTTGAAGGGACACGCTTCAAACTGGCGATAGATCATTGTCCGTTAACTTACCTTAAGTCACAACCACAACTGAGCCGAAGACAGGCTAGGTGGTCTGAAATCTTACAACAGTTTGACTTTGACTGGGAATATCGCCCAGGGCGAAAGAATGTAGCTGATCCACTCTCCCGCATTCCTCCATCTCCCGATGAACGGGAAGCCAGGGGAAAAAGTCAACTGATTGTTTGTGGCTTAAGAGTAATACATAAGCGGGGAGATAAGAAAAAGACGGTAGAGGCAGAAGATCTGGCCTCCAAGATCCGTCGGGCCTATGGCTAGGATCCGCAGTCTGTAAAACAGCAGCAAGAGATGCGCTGTACAAATGGGTTATGGCTGCGAGGCAAACAAGTATATATACCAGCCAGTCTGCGGACTGAGATCTGCCAGTTGGCTCACGACCATCCAAGTGCAGGACACTTTGGTCAAGCCAAGACCCTGGACTTGGTCCAGAGGCATTACTGGTGGCCAGGAATGCGACGAGAAATACATCTATATGTTGATACTTGCCTGGTTTGTCAACAGGCTAAGTACTCTCGTCAAAAGACCCAGGCTTGTTACAGCCTCTGGGCATTCTTGAGGAGCCTTGGACAGAATTGTCCATGGACTTCATTACACAACTGCCAAAAACTAAGGGAGGTCATGATGCTATCGTCGAGTTCATCGATAGACTGACCAAAATGGTCCGCTTCGCAGCCACGACCACTGAGCTCTCCGCAGAAGGAGCAGCTGACCTGTTGGTGCAAAATGTGATAAGGCACCACGGTCTCCCCTCTCAAATAGTGTCCGACAGAGATGTTCGGTTCACTTCCAGGTTTTACCAGTACCTGGCCGAGAGGTGGAAGATTCAGCTCAACATGAGCACTGTGTACCATCCACAAACGGATGGCCAGACCGAAGTCATGAATCGGATTCTGGAGGATTACTTACGCAGCTATACGCGTTCTGACCATGACGCGTGGGATGAACTGTTAGCCATGGCCGAGTTTGCAATGAACAACTCGAAAAACAATTCCACTCAAGAGACCCCGTTCTACTTGAACTACGGTCGACACCCAAAGAGTCCCTTAGCTCTTGGGGTGCAGATTCGGAAGCCTTTGAAGGGCTATGACAATCCGAATGCCCGTGGCTTGGCAGTGGCCATTGATAGGGCGCAACAGCCTTACTTAAGGCATACTGGTACACCCCTCATGGAGGGCCTACCAGCTGTGACACGATTTGATCACCGTGTCCAGTCAGCACTGAAAGAGGCCAGGGCGTGCTTAGAAAAAGCACGGGATAGGCAGTCAAAGCATGCGGACCGCCATCGGAGGGACGTGTCGTTTAATAAAGGAGATGACGTCCTCCTTTCGACACAACACATCACCCTCAAACATCCTGGAACTCGAAAACTACTACCGAGGTGGATTGGGCCCTTCACCATCCTCGACCGGATAGGTCCTGTCGCATATCAACTGGAACTTCCGGAAAGCATGCAAAAGATACATCCGGTATTCCATGTATCAAAGATTAAGCCGTATAAGGCCAGTGGCAGAGTACAGCCACCTCCAGTCCCTATTGAAATCGAAGGAGAACTGGAATACGAAGTTGAACGTATTTTAGACAAACGAATTAAAAAGCGCAGAAGGCGCCAAAACTCGGTAGAGTACCTTGTCAAATGGCTGGGATATGGACATGAGCATAATAGATGGGAATCAGCAAAAGCAGTTGCAAATGCATAGGACTTGGTTCAAGCATTTGAAAATGGAAGAACTCCTGTCGTGCATGTATCAACTGATCGAAGTACGAAACGTACACAGTGAAATAAGCTCATGTGTGGTTATGCCTTTGACAGGTCTTGCTCAAATGGGCACAGAAGCAAACCGGTTATACCGGACCCCGTACAAGAACGCTGTTCGGACACATGAACGCGATGTCCGCAGCCATCTTGAACGGGGAACGCCTGGCCACCGACCAGCCATTGATCCAACCCCCTCGTGAGCCCGTTCGTGGACATGGGCGAGGACGATGTACTTCGCAGCCTCGGGGAGGACATAGCTGGGCATATGGTGGCAACAAGTATTTGGGTCGGGGTCGAGGACGTGCAGGTTAGCCTGCATGTTCCATGTGTTTCCCTTGGACGGACATAGGCCGGAAGGTCAGAACATTGCAGCCGAAGTGCTGAACGAAGAGTTTTAATGAGGGTTGTCAAAGGCCGACAGGTCATGTAAAATAACCACTCTTTCTCTTCACCATAGTTTGTATATTGTATGTAAGCTTATTGTGCAAACTGGGCATGTGGCAAATCGCACAGCCAGTTGCCGCATACATACATAATGTTTCTACCCCCGTGTCCACACATTGGGACGAGGACGCCCCTCTCCCTGAGGGGGACGAATGTTGCGCGCACCGGCCTGATGTAGGGGACGCCCTACTACTGGCCCTTGGTGTGGGGGACGCCCTGCCCAAGACAACTATCCTCAACCCATAGTAACCACTTTAGGTATTAGGATACGGGAGTAGGAGGGGTGGTCCCGCCTAGGTCCCTGTAAGGACCTAGGTGCCCGGCGAGGCGGGTCCGCGGCTCAAAGAGGGCAGGAAACCCACACCCACAGACTTCACATATCAGGTACAATCTCTTGTCAATTATCAATTTCCAATGTGTACTTTGAGTAGGCCAAGAACCCCCTAGTAGCTTACACAACACCAATAGTGTTGTGCAATACCACGAGCCCCACAAGCCACATGGCTGCCCTTCCCTGACCAATCCACAGGCCGGGACCAACCTGGGAATGCATGCCCTAGACCATGGCCCCCAGTTATACCTGCCATGGAGGAGCACAGGAGCCCCATCACCATGCCAGGAGGGACCAATTTCTGGACTGAAATACTCAGGTTCAATGCATTGCCAAATGTTGTGTACTAAATCATTCCCTCTGATTTTTTTGGTAGCAACTACTATATGTATAATAGGTGTTGTAGTTATATTTCCAAGACAAACAAACAAGTATTCATACAAATTCAGCTTACCAACACATTGTGAGACAAATGTGAGACATTTACTGTTAGACAAATGTAGTGTAGCTTATAATCAGTGGCCATGCAGAGAGCGAGCATGCATGAACAAGAGGGTGGTGGAGTCGTTCCAAGCGACGGCAGCAATAGGGGTGTTTGCATCTACCATCCAGAGTGAAATCCACATGAAATTTGAGGTCATGTGTTACATAGATGGTGGCTGCCCGAGATGTAGAGACCTCAGACCTCCAGCGAATCGACAACAAAACATTATACGGTAGGCGTTGGTGCTCGTTGAGGAAGACGTACACCAGGCGCAAGTAAGGGTCATGGGTGACTTCTTTAGACGTCAGATCAACCAACAACACTAGCGAAGGCGTATGAGAAAGATCCAGCTCTCTAGGCGCTGTCTGGGGAGCAAAAGATGTTGCAGAATTTGCCCGCTGGAGCTTCCCAATGGAATACAGACTTCCATACCCTCAACCATATGATCGATAAGTGGAACGAGAGGGCACGTGAGGTGCATGAGGTTGTGGCATATGATTCCATCAAGGTGAAGGTGCAAAACTGGGTCCATGGGCACAAGTCACATCCTCACATCCAGCAGCCTCCCCCTCCCAGTGTTGAGAAGCATCCGTGAGGATCGCTAGAGTCGTGGGGGCCAAACGGAGAGAGTCACTGATGATGTGACGGAGAGGGGGATGAGGAGACCTGGCCTGAATGGCAGCATTGGATGCAGACTGTGACATGAGCGGGTTCAGCCATATGGAACAAGTAGGATCTTATACATGTATGTTGATGACTGAGGTGGCTTTTTCTTTGGTGGCTGGATTAAAATCAGCTGTGGTGTTGGGTGGGGCTGTGGCGGGCCACGTGTGATGGTACATTGATTTAAGGGTGAATGTTGATCCAGGGGAAGCGTGTGGGTTGAGGCATTACGGGAGGCACTTCCGGGTGTATTCTGAGGTGACAGGGGAATGTTCTGGATGTTACATAAAATGTTTTTAGATGTACTCTGTATTGAAGTTCCGGGTGGCATGCGATGTGGCTGCCCCCAGCCACAATTCAAGCTGAGTTGCGGTCGGTGAACCAAAGAGGCCGCCTCGCTCAGCAAGCTTGAAAACTGTCTAGTCGGGCAAACCATCCCTTCGGGGAAGGAGCTCTGAATCCGTGTGTACATTGCGATTCTCGGCAGGCTTGCAGCCTTGCGAGGGAGTCCAGTTTGGTTCCCGTCGCTCATACGCCTTCACACAATTCCTGCGGCACATTGGAGGGTCTGGCCATGTCTTGGCCACGATCTGAAAGATACGAATTTTGTCAATGTCTTGACATGTGGTAGGCTCAGGAGCCCGGTAAGGCAGAAAACCCATCATCACTAGTCAGGAAGCACAGGCAAGGCACGGAAGTTGTTACACATGTAGCGGTGCAGCGACTCGGCATCCTTGCCGAGGGAAGCCACACACGCGCACACCCATAAGGGCAGCCATACAAAACAACCCAGCCAAACAATGGAACTGTAGGTGTGTGTCAAGCGGGTTGGGTCGTCACATCTTGTCTGAGCTCACAGTAAAATGCTTGGACCCAGGTCGGGTACTAAGTTTCGACTGAGGAATCCAGTGCGAATCAGCTGTCATGCAAAATATTTGTCCCCAGCTGCGAATCCAGGGAATGTCCAACGACGATCAACAGCCAGCCTGCCCCCTTCAGCGCTGCACCCCCATGTCGTGCTCTGAATCCTGCGTGGTCTCTTCAACACGCATGACCTCCTGCAAATGTTTCCCATCATTGATTCCAACAAAATTCCCATTCCCCAATGATTCTGTCTGGTTTCCCTGCTAGGTAATCTTCTCAGTATTTCACAATGCTACACCTGTTGCTGGACTGTTGACTTCTTGTTCACCACATCTGCTCCTGCTAATCCGTGCTCAAGTCGTCTCAAAATGTGCATACCCTACTGCAAGAAAATCTTATGGCTTTGTAACCAATGCATATCCACACACAGTATTAAGTGACTGGATACACCACAAGCAAACAAATCAAGAATCCCATCAATAAATCAGCGCATGGTGCCTGCAGCCATGAAACCAAGCGTGGGCCAGACATGGGCCATGAACTTTCTCTTTCAAGCACTGCACCAAAATCCTGCGCACCCTTCAATAGAAAATAAAGACAACATGGTAGTCGTGCAATGAGCAGACCTTGTCTTCTCAACCAGCGCCATGGCGTATCAGCCATCACAACCCCAACAGCATCTTCATCTGCCCAACTCACCCACAATTCTATCTTCATAATTGCATGCACAGAAGACATGCCACATCTCAATAACCCCACTCACTCCCGTTCTTGTTTTCTCTTTTCGCCAAGCTTGAACAGTTCCGCAACATAGTCCAGGGTAGGGCGTGATGAAGTGGCCGATGGGGCTCCCGACGGGGCTCCAACACTCCCTGCTGTGTCGCTTTCGCTGGGTGTAGACGGAACCTTTACATGATCAGAACCTCCTGCAGCAGTGCGACCTCCAGAACCTGGCGGATGTCGGCCTTCAACCTTCCGAACAGGGGGGTTCTTCCGCTCCCCATGGCCCAAAGCTGCAGGAAGGAGGCCGACAGCTACAGTGGGAGCAGCAGCTGCAGCTCTAGTGGGGGTATGCACGTGTGCAGCTGCTTCCTCCTCAGGGTCCTCCTGCATCATGTAGTCTGCCATCTGACGCTCTCTCGCCAGGTAAGCCTTCTGTTTCATGTCAAGCAACTTGACCATGGGCATGGACGTGCGAGCCAGTGAGGGACGTGAAGAGTCGTTGGACTTGGGAGACTCTGGTTCAGCCTGCGTATCTTGCTCGTTCAGCCTCCCATCAGACTTTGACTTCCTGAGCGGCGATCCACCGTCCCCTTTGGATGTGGACAATTCTTCAATGTCCTGCAGTCCGGCTGCAGAGCCACTCCCCAGCGACAGGGTCCTTGGAGTTGTGCCCCTGTTTAACCCAGGTACCCCATTTGGGACACGAGAAGATCTTGAAGAATCTGAAGCCCTGTCCCTGGACTCACTGGGATCTGGCTGTGGGGCTGTGCTTTCCTTTTTACTGGGCAGGCCAATCAGTGGGAGGGATATTCTACCCAGCAGTGGCTTGGACTTCCTGCCAAGGGCAGGTGGGCCAGGCTCCCCGGGGGGAGGCGACGGTGTTGTCCTGTCCTGCGACATGTCGCTCACTTTGTCCAGCTCCTTCCTCTTGGTCTTCAACATGCCAGCAACCAGCATTCCAAGGGCACCCGAAGAGGGTGGCGCTTTTGATTCTTCCTCATCCACTGCTTTGACCTCCCTGGCAGTCTGCAGATGCACAACTGTAGATCAGCAACAGCCAAGCCCTGACCTGAAACACTGCTTTGCAGACTCTCTGCAGAGTATCAGCATCACCACGGCAGGCAAGGAGTACAGGGGCAGGCAAGCAGCACAGGGCCAGCCCACAACCACGGGAGGCTCTGAGAAGTGCAGATCGAGGCTCGTCTGAATACAACTTGCACAGCATTTTCAGTCCAGGAAAGTCACCATGAGATACCCAAAACAACAGCCGTGCCCCACACAGGAAAGACAACAAAAGAAATCGATTGCACAAAGACAGCTGCATTGAATTGTACTTTGGCAGCAGAATGTCAAGAGCTGCCCACACAGCTTGCTTGCAGAGGGCCTACAATGCAATATGGCCATCATCTCCAACAGCCTGCATGTTTTCCCCTTCAAGCTCTTCCACAGGCAAAAGTAAGCCTGGTGAGGGGCCTTTATATACACCCTCTGGCTTGAGTGTCGCTGCACTGTATGTCCAAACTGCATCACCACAAGACACTGGCCCTGGCTGTGTCAGCCACCACCTTACCTCCTCCAGTTCAGCCCAATGCAGTGGGAAGCTGGAAACTTTGGCCCCATCTGCACTTGGGTTGGATGATGCTCCAATGGAGACTCTTTGCAGGCCCACTGACGTCCTATTCAACCCCATCGATGGCGTATTCAGTCCCATCGATGGCCTGTCTAATCCTGCAGACGTCCTGTTAAGGCCCAACGATGGTCTGTTCAATCCTGTTGATGGCCTGTTGAGCCCTGCTGACGTTCTTGCCAGGTTTGCTGATGTTCTCCTCAGACTCATAGAGGCTTTTTCCAATGCCCTGGACAGCAGAAGATAGTCACGGAGTGTCACGTCAAGGTCTCTTCCAAGCTACCACTGTGAAACAGTCTACCCCCCCACACATGGGAATGTCCTGAAACCTATTCACTTGTCAATCCATCAATGCACTGGAATTGCATGGGTGTGCCACAGCCAGTGCACCAACGCCATGCACTTCAGACTTCAGTTTGCACCAGTTGAAGCAAAGTGGACTCAGAGTGGCAAGTGCCACAGTGATGCTGCAGGGGGGGTGCACATTGAAATTGGCAACATCTGTGCCTGTTCCTATTTTAAGAGTTTTCTACCGGAGTTCATCTACTTTCACCCCTGCGCCTGGCTCAGGGTTGATGAAGAGAGGCACAGAGAAGCAACCATTCCCAACATTATCATTAGTGAATAGATGTTGACCCACTTGCCACATGCACTGAAGTCACCAACCATCAGCTATGGAAAGTTGCAAATGCAGAGCCAGAAAGAAACATACTGGCTTCTGGCTCAATCGCATAGTAAGTTTCAGGGCAATCAGGTGGTCCAATTACCTCACTGCCGCCGGCTTCACCTTCTTCTTCCCTGCCTTTTTCAGCACTTTCGACGGGCAATGTGATCCAGTGACCATGGTCAGCCAGTAAACGGGGAGAATGAGGATGGATGTGAGAAGCATCACAAAGATGCCCACAAACACCAGCCAATGAATATCCCAGGATGATCGTATGATGAATTGCTCATCGTCGGGGTCCACTTGCCACAGGTTGAACAGCAGAATGGCCATGTGCAAAGACGTCACAAAGTACATGTACTGGAAAACAATGAGCATAAGACGTGGTCGTCTGAAGGGGAAGAGATGGGCGGAGTCTTCTGGCATGTACCTACAGCACCACCATCTAACTGTCAGGAACAGGAGATGAATGAGCAGTACACCAATCCACAAATTCTTGATGGCAAGATTTATTGTCAAAGGGATTGATGACTCCAAATTGCCAAAGATCTGAAAAGCAACAGAAAGTTCGCTTGTTCCAACATAAGAAACACCAAGATCGCATAGGCAGACCGGCACCACTCACGAGTCTGAAAAGGTGTTCCTGCGCATGCTCCTCAGCTGGGCTGTGTATGCTGAGTCGTTGAAGCAGCATCCCACCAACCAATCAAGGCATCCAACAGGTGGTTGAGAGGCAGCAGCAGCGGCAGCACGATTCTTGTCAGAAACCAGCCTGTCATAGACGTTGTTGCCCATCCTGGCCTGCTGCCTTGCATCAGGATTCAAATCAGACGATGCGAATGACACAGGATCACCGTTTGTCATCCGCGTTCCCTGTGGTGCTGTATACGCAGCATTTTTTACTTCTGCACCTGAAATTTCTGGACTGCCACTGCGATTGACTGAGATCACAGAATCGTGACCAGCACCTGATTCGTTTGAACCCCTTGTGGGGCCTGCAGCCGGCACATCATAGGCTCCTTCCCACCCCTCAGCAACTGGCCCCCCTGTGTGTCCGAGGTGTGGTCTCTTGAGGAGTCGAAAGATGGTTCTTCGGTTGGATGATTAAGCTCATGGAAAGCCTCTTCAAGTTCCTTGTGAACACATTGCCTTGAGACTGAGCACCTGGAGGGGGTTTGTCAGAGTAGTACATGTAGGCCTCATTTCCCAGCTTCAGAGCAATGTACTCAAGCTTGGTGCCCGCCAGGAGGGTCATGAACACACCAATACCTGTCATTATGTACACAACGATGACATCGGTCCCAATCCAAATTGCAGCTACAGCCCACATCACCCAGTCGATCTTCACCACCTTGGAGAATTCCTCTTCCATCGAGTTCACAAGAAACTCGTGAAAGCGGAAACTGCTGTCCAGCTCCATACGCTCTATGAACAGACGCCTCAGTCCCAGGTACATGGATTCGTCAATGTGCTGGTGGAACTGGGCAAAAAATGCTTGGAGGTAGTGGAGGCAACAGCAGTCTTGATTAAGCACGTTCCCAACCTCGACCCTCTTCAGGTTCTGCATGGCCTTCTCTTCCCACTGCTTCCATTGGTGCACCTGGTCAACACACGATCTGAGGGTCAACAGTCAACATGTCGAATATTACAGCTGGCGCTCAGCCTGTGCCGGGTGGCCTGCCTGCGAGATCAGCAGGCTGGACAGTGTGACAGTGCAAAAGCTCCACCCTTCCTGTCAATGGGCAACAAATGATACAAACATGTAAAACAAGGAGCACAACCGCACCTTCCAAGAGCAAACAACCATGGAGACGCCCGCAAAGACGATGTGCACTGAAGCAAGCACAAAAATGAAGAGGTGCGTCTCGTGGAGTGCCCGAATGGACCAAAAGGACTCCTCCCCACTTGGACACACGTCTCCTCCCCCTCCAGCCGCAAGCAATGTCCTCATCGCCAAGCCAAGAAGTCTCCTGTTGCCAATGTCATCTGGATTCAGCACTGCATCTGTTGGAAGGCCCTCGTCCTCTGAGGGTGGTGCTGCAGGAAGTTCGACAAAGGGTGACTCTTCCGGACTTGGAGGACCATCGCTGGCATTGGTCGTGGTCCCGTTCAGCTCTGCTGCAAGAACGGGGGCCAAGGCTTCATCCTCACTGCTGGGCTCTTCAACGGCGTCCTTCGACTTTGCTTTGGTTTCCGCCTTTTTCGTCCCTCCCTTTTCTTTCCCTTTCTTGCTGCCGCTGGAGTCAACACAGATTTGGACAAGGTACTCCTGCAACAAGGAATTCATTGGGTCGGGGCATGACAAACACTCTTCATGACACAGCCAAACGGCCTCCTTGGCGCGTTGTTCCAACAAAGACTCGCGCAACAGACAGTCACGAGGCGAGACTATCATTTTTCGACACCTTTGCATACCTGACGCCAAGACTCCTGGGTCACTACAGATGTTCTCCATTTCTGACATCGTCTCGCGCGAAAAACAGTCATTCGAAATAAAAACTGGCGCCTCCTGCACGGTGCTCGCGCCCGCCGCGCGACACGATCGCTTTTCCTTTCCTGACTCAACTACTGTATCTCAAACTACCGCTGTACTTCATGACGTTTGGCCCTGAAGTCGTCCCGAAGGAAGCCTCAAAGCGAGAGAGTCGGCGATTGCCGCTGAATGCGGTTCGCGCACAGGCAGCCGACAAATGCCATTCCGTTTTGTGTCCGAAACACCACCGACAGAATACTAACGGCAACTTGCGTGCTGCGCACGGCCATTCGCGGCTGACGGTTTCGAATGTGCGCGTAGCAGCACGGGCAACGCAGATGGCAAAACACACAAGCGCAGCCCCACAGACACTGCCGACAGCGCACAGCTACTCCAACAGGCCATCATGGGCACACGCCCGGCTGCCCAACACTGGGACGGGCCCGCGCATTGCACGATGGACCCCCAGGACCAGAAGCACAGAAAGGGAGGTGCTCCCCGTGGGCCGACTTGGAACGCCCCAGAGGTCAACATGGCACACGGCCCCAGCCATCCATATCAGTCCTTGCGGGCGTCGACGACTATCACAGCTGTCAACTTGGCGCCGCCCAACGTCGTCATCGCCAGCTTACCTCTATCGCGATCAGCATCAGCGTAACCAACCCCAGGGCGAGGAGCTCTTCCTGCAGCTTGTGGATTGTATGCACCAACCCGCGTCGATTCTTCTTCTTCAGGTAGTGGTCCAGCCAATGCGTGGCCTTCTCGTATGAATACGTCAACAGAACGAAGCCAAGAAACAGGACCACGATCCGATACTCT
>CAJHUC010001149.1:0-22775 GCA_905146915.1 Ostreobium quekettii
GCTTCGGTCCATGCTGTCCAGTTGTGGAGATGTTACCTTGAAGGAACATGCTTCAAGCTGGTAACGGACCACTGTCCGTTGACCTACCTTAAGTCACAACCACAACTGAGCCGCAGACAGGCTAGGTGGTCAGAAATCTTACAACAGTTTGACTTTGACTGGGAATACCGCCCAGGGCGAAAGAATATGGCTGATCCACTCTCTCGCATTCCTCCATCGCCCGATGAGCAGGAGGCTAAGAGGAAAAGTCAACTAGTTGTATGTGGCTTAAGAGTAAAGCATAAGCGGGGCAGCCAAAAAGAGGCAACTGAAACGGTAGAGGCAAAAGATCTAGCCTCCAGGATCCGTCAGGCCTATGGCGAGGATCCCCAGCTTGCGTCTGTTAGACAGCAGCAAGATATGCGCTGTACAGACGGGTTGTGGCTGCGAGGCACTCAGGTGTATATCGCTGAGTCTCCCAGTCTGCGGACTGAGATCTGCCAGTTGGCTCATGACCATCCAAGTGCTGGACACTTTGGTCAAGCCAAGACCCTGGACTTGGTCCAGCGGCATTACTGGTGGCCAGGAATGCGACGAGAAGTACACCAGTACGTCGATACTTGCCTGGTTTGTCAATAGGCTAAGTACCCTCGTCATAAGACCCCAGGCTTATTACAGCCACTGGGCATTCCTGAGGAGCCATGGACAGAGTTGTCCATGGACTTCATTACACAACTGCCAAAAACTAAGGGAGGTCATGATGCTATCGTCGTGTTCGTCGATAGACTGACCAAAATGGTCCGCCTTGCAGCTACGACCACCGAGCTCTCCGCAGAAGGAGCAGCTGACCTGTTGGTGCAGAATGTGATAAGGCACCACGGCCTCCCCTCTCAGATAGTGTCCGACAGAGACGTTCGGTTCACTTCCAGGTTTTACCGGTACCTGGCCGAGAGGTGGAAGATCCAGCTCAACATGAGCACTGCGTACCATCCACAGACGGATGGCCAGACCGAAGTCATGAATCGGGTTCTGGAGGATTACTTACACAGTTATACGCGTTCTGACCATGACGCGTGGGATGAACTGTTAGCCATGGCCGAGTTTGCAATGAACAACTCGAAAAACAGTTCCACCCAAGAAACCCCGTTCTATCTGAATTACGGGAGGCACCCAAAGAGTCCCTTAGCTCTTGGCGTGCAAATTCGGAAGCCATTAAAGGGCTATGACAATCCGAATGCCCGCGGCTTGGCAGTGGCCATTGAAAGGGCGCAGCAGCCTTATTTGAGGCAGTCTGGTACACCCCTCGTGGAGGGATTACCAGCATTGACACGATTTGATCACCGTGTCCAATCAGCGCTGAAAGAGGCCAGGGCGTGCTTAGAGAAAGCACGAGATAGGCAGTCAAAGCATGCTGACCGCCATCGAAGAGAGGTGTCGTTTAGTAAAGGAGATGACGTCCTCCTTTCGCCACAGCATATTACTCTCAAACACCCTGGAACTCGAAAACTATTACCGAGGTGGATTGGGCCCTTCACCATCCTCGACCGGATAGGTTCTGTCGCATATCGACTAGAACTCCCGGAAAGCATGCATAGGATACATCCGGTATTTCATGTATCGAAGATTAAGCCTTATAAGGCAAGTGGCAGAGTACAGCCACCCCCAGTACCTATCGAGATCGAAGGTGAACTGGAGTATGAAGTTGAACGTATCCTTGACAAAAGGGTTAAAAAGCGTGGGAGACGCAAAAACTATATTGAGTACCTTGTCAAATGGCTGGGATATGGACATGAGCATAACAACTGGGAATCAGCAAAGTCAGTTGCAAATGCACAGGAATTGGTTCAAGCATTTGAAAATGGCAGAACACCTGTGATGCGAATGCAAACTGCATGAAGTACGGGATGTACATACTGAAACATGCTCATGTGTGCTTATGCTTTTGACAGGTTCTCTTGCGCTGGGCCCAGAAAAACACTGGGTATACTGCCCCCCGTGCAAGGTCGCAGTTCGGACACATGAACGCCATGTCCGTTGCGATCCTCAACGGGGAGAGGTTGGAGACCGCCGACCCCTACGTGCCATTTCCCCGTGCGCCTGAGCGTGCACGCGGACGTGGGCGACGGCGGGGTGCCGCACCGGGCCGATCTGTACCGGCGTGGGCTGCTGGTGGTACTCGGCATCGTGGTCGCCGATGAAGGGCCGGGAGGTCAAACATTTCCAGCCACTTGGCTGAGGAAGAGTTTTAATGAGGGTTGTGAAGGCCGGGACGGTCATGTAAAACAACCACTCTTTCTCTTCATCCAAAACTGTTTTGTGTGTTGTGTTTTGTTAACTGAGCATGTGGCAAATCGCACAGCCAGTTCCACCAACATGCATACAATGTTTCTGCTCCCGTATTCACTTATACTGGGACGAGGACGCCCCTCTCCCTGAGGGGGACGAATGTTACGCGCACCAGCCTGATGTGGGAGACGTCCTACTAATGGCTCTTGGTGTGGGGGACGCCCTGCCCAAGGCACGTACTATTCCTCACCCAATGTAACCTTTATCCATATTAGGATACGGGAGTAGGGGGGGTGGTCCCGCCTAGGTGCCCTGTAAGGACCTAGGTGCCCGGCGAGGCGGGTCCGCGGCTCAAAGAGGGCAGGAACCCCACACCCACATCCTATTCGTAACAGCGAGGAAGGACAACTCTGTCGCACACGAACCGAACCCGTTCTTACAGATGGAGTGAGTGTTATTTATAGCTTGATGATGTGACGGTTCAAGAGTTGCTGTATCCAGAATCCTCACTCTGGCCACTTTCACGAGCTGGCCGGGTTCCGCGGCTCAAAGAGGGCAGGAACCCCACACCCACATCCTATTCGTAACAGCGAGGAAGGACAACTCTGTCGCACACGAACCGAACCCGTTCTTACAGATGGAGTGAGTGTTATTTATAGCTTGATGATGTGACGGTTCAAGAGTTGCTGTATCCAGAATCCTCACTCTGGCCACTTTCACGAGCTGGCCGGGTTCGTGTCCCTTTCTCATGCCAAGTTTCTATTCCCGCCGCCCATACCAACTATGATCCATTGCCAACTAGCCCAGCAGCTACCCGCGTACACTACCCACTCCCACTCTCCCTCACTCCCACACTTCCTCAGCTTATATTCCAGCCGCCATCCCCAACTATGATCCAATCCCAAAGCCGTCCCCGTTCATTCACTACAGCCAATTCCCCTTAACTGGCTCCCCTATCATACGTACAGCCCCACTCCCCACAGCACTATCGGCGCAAGTCGCGACGTCCCCGGCGCGAGCAAAAATCGATCATCAGCCACTGCCCCCATTCCGCTTGATCAGATCATAGACAGATACTGCTGTTCTTTCCATCGCTCAATGGAAAAACGCTCCCCGGCTCTGATGCACCTTCACCTCCGAACCGTCACCTTCTCGGGCGCCTTGTTGGTGGACGACCGCTGCCCACTCCGTCATCTTTGGGAGCTGCACCAGATCTAGCGTGACGCTTGATTCCACGCCTTCCGGCCACCGGCGCTCTGGTCTTTGGATCCGCGGTGCACAATTTGACGTGGTGTCCCACAAAAACCTTCGTATGTCCTTTTCCCGGCACCTTCACTCCAACCGCTCCTTTTGTGCCTACCCACTTGACGGTGGCAGGTCCTGCCCATCGTGGCGCCAGCTTGTGGGCTCTCTTCTCCACCCAATAAAGCACAGAATCTCCCGGTTGTAGGCTGGTGGTGTTCCTTCGCTCCCAAGCACGCGCGACCTCCTGCCGCTGCAACACGTGTTGTTGGCGCAGCTGCTCCAACTTCGCCAATCTCACAGCATTGCCCCTGTCAGTGCTCTCGCCCTCCTCTGGCGGTGATGGCGCTATGTCGCACTCAGCCAGCACATTGATTTCCATTGGCCCCCTGGGCAGAACTCCGTACAACAGTTCAGCTGGCGATGCATTGCATCTCCGCGTGCGGCGCGTGTTAATGGCGAAAAGTGCTCCCACCAACAGATGGTCCCAACAATCCCCTTCGCACATCTTCCTTAATCGCACTAATACTTCCTGATTACCCCTTTCGACCTTTCCATGAGATGGGGGGTAATATGCTGCAGACCAGCTGCGTCGAATCCCCCATTTCTCACACAAAGTCTGGAATGCACCGTGGAAATGCGCCCCATTATCCGTATGAATTTTCTGCGGAATGCCAAACTTCAAGATGATCTCGTTTACTTCAAATTCCACTGTAGCAGCTGCAGTCGCGTTGGGGTATGCACGGGCCATCATATAACCCGTCATTCCGTCAATCGCTACGATTATGCACCGGTTTTCAGCCGGCGTCACAGGCATGCCCGTTATCCAATCGATCTGTACCCACTCAAACGGCTGCCGCGCTGCCACCAGCACACGGTTTCGCGAAGCCTTCCGAGGCCCATGTTGCGCACAGCGCATGCACTTGTCAACCCAGCCGTTCATGTCACCTTTCATTGTGGGCCACCAAAATGCCTTTTCCAATCGCTTCATCGTCACCTCCTTCCCGTAGTGACCCCCAAGTGCCGAGTCATGGGCTTGTTGCAAGGCTTTTGGTACTTCAGCCTCTAGAAGGCAGATCGCATATGTGCCACCTGCCATGCGCTTGAGCAGGCGTCCGCCCTCCACTTTAAACCCCTCTGTCGAAAACACTTCCCTCATGATGTCCTGATACCACTCAGAACTCACAAATCGTTGAATTCCGTCAGTGGAAATCGCTGCCATCTCATTCTCCGGGTCCATGCCCACTTTACCATCACACGCATCCACGCACAGCTCAGGGCATTTAGACAGGTCATCAGACGATTCACATGCCATCTCATCATCCACTGCTCTGGCCCAGAACTGAAATTCGTCATCATCAGATTCTTGAGCATTCGGTGCGATTTCAGCCACATTTCCCACCCTCATTCTGGACATTCCGTCAGCGTTGGAATGTTTCTGCCCTTTGCACGATTGGAACTCAAGGTCATATTTTGCAAGTATGCATTTCCAACGCACACATCTCCCAGTCAGATCATGTTTTCGCAGCAGCCCCAAAATCGGGATGTGATCGGTTCTCACAACTGTGGTCCGGCCCAATATATATGGCCGGAACTTCACCACAGCCACCACCACTGCCAACGCTTCACGTTCAGTCACAGAGTATGCCCGTTCTGCACGCGTCAAAAGTCGTGAGTGGTAATACATTGGGTGCTCACTGCCATCCAGAAGTTGGGAAAGTACAGCCCCCACCGCGTCGTTACTTGCATCAGCGTCCACAATGAAAGGGCAGTTGTAGTCTGGTTTTGCCAACACCGGTGCATGGGTGAGGGCCGACTTCAGCTCCACAAAGGCCCGCTGGTGCGCATCGTCCCAGATCAGCAGCTCCGCACCCCGTCGCTTTGGCGTCACCTTGAGCAACTCGGTTAGTGGCTTGGAAATCTGGCCAAAGTTCTTGACAAATCTGCGGTAGTAACCAGTCATGCCAAGGAAACTTCGCAGCTGCGTTTTGGTGACGGGAATTTCAAAACTTTCCACCTTTGCCACCTTGTCCTTTAGCACTGCCATGCCCTTTGCGGAAAGGGTGTGCCCCACGAATTCCAGCTGCTCGAATCCAATAAAGACCTTCTTAGGCTTGAGTTTCAGCCTGAATTCCCGGGAGCGATCTAGGAATGCGCGCAAATCCCGAGTGATGCTGTCCTCCCCCGTGTGTCCAATGCCCCCATCGTCCACGAACGTTCGCGTTCTTTCCAACCCACCGTATGCCCTTGCTACCAGGCGGCTATATCGCGGGGGAGCATTTCGAAGCCCGAAGGGCAGCACGGTCCATGCATAAATACCGAACGGTGTGAGAAAGGCTGTAAGGGGAATGGATTCAGCGTCAAGTCCCATGGCGTAATACCCATTGAACCCATCTACAGTCGTGTAGAGGGGGTACCCGGACAGATCTTCCACAACTTTGTCGATCCGGGGAAGGGGGAAGCGATCAGGGACGGTCGCTTGGTTTAATGCAATGTACGTACAACAAAAACGCATGTCCCCCCCTTTCTTCGGTGGGAATGTCACTGATGATAACCACTCACAATCTTTCTCCCACTTCACGATCAACCCTGCACTTTCCAAGGATTTCAACTGGTTTTTCATGAATTCCAGTTCCTTTGGCGCAAATCGCCGCTGAGCACCACAATATACAGGTGTCGCCCCCTCTTTCAATTGGATATGGAAGGTGGCAGCAGGTGTTCTCTCCAAGTCCAAATAGGACACAGCAAAGCAGTCCTTGTACTGCACCAGCAAATCACGTACTTCCCTCACCACTGTTGACGATATCGTGGGGCCAAAATGAACTTCCGCCAGCCACTCATTTTCCACATCGTCCATAATTCGGGGGAGGCCTGCCAATCGCGCAGGGGCGGTACCATCTTCCTCAAACGATGAGTCGCTGTCACTCTCCAGGCCGAGTTGTGCCAGGAGCCCTTGAAGGACACCATCAACATCCCCCTCGTCACTGCTGGAGGTCTCTGGCGTATCGCTCTCCACGCCCCTCTGTTCACGCATTGGAACACTACAGGGCAGTACTTCCAATTGGCGGCCCCTCTGACGCACCGTCACCTTCCCATGGCCCAGGGTATATGTGCGGGTCGCAAAATCAGCAGTACTGGCGGTGTCACCTAGCCAGTCTTGCCCCAGAAGCACATCATATGCTCCCTTTGCGTCAACGCGCCTTCCGGTCAGTTCAGCGTCCACCCCCTCCACCGACACTTTGATGGGCCCCCTTAACGCGTGTACTTGCTCACGCTGCCCGTTGGCTAATTCGATGTGCGGCAAACGTACCGCCGATGCCCCCAGACCCAGCTTGTCAGCACACGCCTTGTCGACGAGCGAATGCGAGGACCCAGGGTCCAAGATTACGCGCTTGACACTCCGCCCGTTCAAAGTACATCGAGCATGTACTCCACACGATTCGTGCGCTGCGCGCCCTGCCTCCGTGACCTCACCATCCCCAACTTCCATGGGCTCACCGTTCTCATCAAGATTCCGTACTGCCTCCGGTGCTTTACCCTTACGCCTCTTGGTGCCGAGCTGGTGCCGAATCGCTAGCACGAGCTGCGTGTACACCTCGCGTTTTGATATCCCACGCATCATGCACACGGGTATTTTGATCATATCGCCCACCAAGTCCCGCCAGTCGTCCTTTAGCACTGGCTTACAGCGCGGTTTCCGCGGAGCGTCCCCCTTTTTCCGCTTGCGCCCATCAGCCATCTGCGTGACAGGAATATCCTCTTCATCACTCCAAACGGGCGGGCAGCAGCTGTCACTACCCCCCTCGGAATCGTCCCCGTCAGCGTTCACAAATGCATCAGATTCCCCGTATGCCAGACGCCCAAACCTGGCCGGTGCCCGGTCTGCATCCGCGCCTCCGCGCGCGCCCCTGGAGCCCCCCACCGGACCGCGCGGCGCGGCGTTCCGCGGGTGAGGACAATCCCACTGCCCGTGGCCAAGCTCGCCGCAGTTCCAGCACTCGCGCGCGCGCCACCCCGCTGGCGGCGGCCTCCTCGCGTTTGCTCCGCCACGTGCATCGCTGGGCCGCGCCATCCCTCGCGCCATCCCACGACCCCCCGCCGGATGCACGTCCCTGACCCGCTCGTCGGCGTTTGCGCTACCCGCCAATCGGCCCCCCGAGCCTTGCCGGTCGGCGCCCCTCTTGGTCGCGTGCGCTTGCAGCGCCCAATCCCCAATTGCTTGCAAGAGATCCTCCCTCACATCCCCGGTGCCGCGTTTTTCGTGCATGGTGTCCAGCACACCTACGTCGCGGGCGGCATTTTCCTTGCGCATTGCCGTTCGCGCTGCATCCTCCAGGCCCCTATACCCAACGAACCGTACGGCCTCGCGCAAGTCGGCGCGCAGACCCCCAACCCATGCCCTGTACCAAGCGTCTTCGGTCGCTTCATCCGAACGGGACACCAACTCGCGAAAACGGCTAAGGTATTCAGCGGTACTGCTGGGGTTTGGTGACTGCTCCGATGTTAATTTGTTTCTTTCCACATGCATATAAATACACAACGGCGCGGCGCTCTGCTGGCGGGATCGCGGGCAAAACGCCGGGCGACGTTGCGGTACATCTTCACCACCCGCCTCCCCAGAAAATGGGCGGGGACGGATCTTCATGGCGCCCTCCTTCGGCGCTCCCCGGCGTGCCGCGTGCTCTCACTCCGCTTCCGCGCCCGTCCCGGCGTCGGAACCAAAAACTGTCGGCCTTTGGGCGGCTCAATTGCGCAATGAGCCTTTGGGCTGCGGCGACCCCGTGGGTACGGGAGGCATTCACGACGGCCACGCGCGGGGAAGACACGTCTGTCACTCACGATCCGAACCCATCATTACAAACGAAGCGAGTGGTATTTATAGTGCGATGGTGTGACAGTTCATGAGTTGTTGTCTCTAGAATAACCACTCTGGCCACTTTCACGAGCTGGCCGGGTTCGTGTCCATTTCTCATGCCAAGTTTCTATTCCCGCCGCCCAGACCAACTATGATCCATTGCCAACTAGCCCAGCAGCTACCCGCGTACACTACCCCCTCCCACTCTCCCTCACTCCCACACTTCCTCAGCTCCTATTCCCGCCGCCATCCCCAACTATGATCCAATCCCAAAGCCGTCCCCGTTCATTCACTACAGCCAATTCCCCTTAACTGGCTCCCCTATCATACGTACAGCCCCACTCCCCACAGTCCGACCATTGGGGTATTCGATCTCGGTAGGTGACGGAGATGCCGCATTATGCGAGGCGTTGGTCAAGGTGCAGACCGTGGATGCAGATTAGGCGGCGGGGGCCGGGGGTGTGCGGGGACGGTGGCGCAATATGTACTGGGGCCGGTGGGCAGCGTCCTCCGTTGCCAGGCACCGTACGGAAAATGCTAACTTTGGGGCCAGCGGGCCCCCTTCTGGCCGTTTTCATGCATTGTGTGGAGGGTGGGCTGCCGACCTTTCTGGCCGGGAGAGAGGATGCCGGGCGAGCAATTGTGGGGCGGTGGTGTGGGAATGCGGTATGGGAATGGCACAACTTGGCCGTTGGTGTATCACTTGCGCTCTGCAGAGAATGGACGGGTGTGTTTATAGTTAAATGATATCAACAGCAAATTTTGGATGAGACAAGCGAAGAAAAATGAAACACGGAAGGGGGAAGGGGGCTGCCGTCGAATTGTCCTATGAGGATGGCCGATTGGCTGGGAAGATAGAGAGGAATGTTGGTGATAAATTTAGGATAACCCACAAATGTCCATGGCAATTTGGGAAAGCAGTGGAACTTCTGAAAATCAACTTTGTGTTTGGTGGTAGTTCTGTCCTCTGGGAAAGCAACTCTTGGTAATTTGGACAAAAAGATATTATTTTCGTACATTATTGTGACAGACCAGTGCCAAGTCTGTTACGCACACTAGCCTGATGTGGGGGATGCCCTACTAATGGTCCTTGGTGTGGGGGACGCCTTGCCTAAGATCGTATTGTATTCCTTGTCCCACGGTAACTATTATTCTTATATGGATATGGGAGTAGGAGGGGTGGTCCCACCTAGGTGCCCTGTAAGGACCTAGGTGCCCGGCGAGGTGGGTCCGCGGCTCAAAGAGGGCAGGAACCTTACACCCACAGACTTTTCGTATCATTTGGTTTCGGAGCCACCTGAGGGTGGCGACCACGCTTCCGCCTGGGGGGACGCGCAAGCTCGGAGCGACGGGTTCCCTCCCCGGTCTCCTCAATGGAGGCCGAGGAATCGGACACGTCTGCCTGTAAGGGTACCCCCGATGTGTCGGGAGAGATGGGAACACCCCGGGAGGGGACACCGACCTCGGTTGGTGATATTAAAGCCCGGGATGGGCAAGGAGGAGAAAAAATCCGGGAGGACAAGGCTGGACCCTCCACAGCCACTTCGGCACCCGTAAGGGAAGATGAACCGATGAGCGAAGCGGGTGCCCCACCGACGGCGGAGAAGAAATAAGAGCAAGATCAGGGGACCATGGCGGCGTTGCTGCAGACCCCTGGTATCATGGAGCTCTTGGAGCAAGTGGCGGACGCTGCGGCCAAGAAGGCGAGGGAGAAGCGGGATGAAGATACCGCTGAGAGAATCGCCTCACTGGAGATCGCCGTCAACAAGGCCAAGAAAGAAGCTCGAGAAAACGAGGTGGCCATGAAGAAGGCGAAGCAGCAGAGCCGCAAGGCAAAAGAGGCCAAAACCTCCGCCGAAGACCAAGTCAAGGCGTTGAGCAACCATCTCCTGAAGCAGAAACAGCAGGCACAGGAGGCAGAGGAGAAAAGCACCCAACAAGTGGTGCAGGCCGTGAGGGCCCCCAGTCCGTCGGAGCTGCCCATGCCAACCATTCCAGAAGCCGAGGGCGACTGGAAGGTTGCCAGCAAGCAGCGGCCTAAGCTGAAGAGCCCATCGCCAGGTGAGCGACTGATGGGAAGTCGGAAATCTCCATACAAAGGCCGGGAGGCCAAAGCCTCAGGGCGAATTGAGAAAGTAAAAGGCCGGAAGGTCAAGATCCCGGAGCTGCGGCTCAAATCCTAGGTGCATGTTAGAACACCTAGTGGATCGGACGGGACGGGAGATGAGTCGCTCACAGAAAGCGCTCAAGCAGTATGCGGAAAAAGTCCGCCAAGGCCGGAAGGTTATAACTGGAGTCCCCGGAGGCCTGCGTTGCCGGAATGGGGACCTGGAGAAAGCTCAAGGGGGTTGGATTTTATTCCAGACACTGGAGATCCTTATAGCCGGCAACCACCGTGCCGTGCAATATGGACAAAATTCCACAGTGATCTCATTGATGAGCTTGACGAAGGATGGCAGATGGCCGCCAAACAGTTTGGGGAATGGTTAACCACCACCAGACTGGTGAGGATCCAAAGGTGGTATGGCCCTGGTATGGCAGATCAGATTGCCAAGAGGACCCGAACTGGCCAGAAAAAATGGCCTTTGCGCTCAGACATATCCCAGAACCATGGGACTTGAGCCAGGGGAGTCCAGAGAGATCAGTCCCCAATGATCCTCATGAACGGTGGGAGGAGATCTCTGAATTGTCGTTTTCATCTTGTGCATCTCCATTACCGGGGGATATGTCCACCCGAGCACAAGTGCATAGGATGGAGAAAGAGAGACGACGAATTCATATTAGAGATCGGTTTGCTCGTGCCAAGAAGTTGGATGAGCGAAAGGCCAGAAAGGCTGAACAGCGAAGAGAGCTGAAAGCGCTGAGGCGTGATCGGGATCGCCAGTTGAATCCCGACAAGTATGAGCATAAACGAGCTCATAAACGCCAACGTAAGGCTGAGATCAAGCAGTTTTTCTCCGCAGGAGGTAGCCAAAAGGCGCAATGCCTAGAGGCTAAACCGCCGGCCGACGAGCTGGACCCAGCCGAGCAGGCCAAGGCTTTCGCCCGAATTGCCATGAAGGAGGGGACCTCCACACGCTGGGCAGATCAGTGCGACAGTAGCGGCAGCGATAGCGGTGTACACCGCCTTGCCCGCTTTGTCCCCACGCAACCGGAACAGGCATCGCCATCGGTTGTGGTGACCAGCGGTCCCAAGGCGGAGAAGTTGCTAGGGAAGGAGTCCCAGCCTGAAAAGGCAAATGCGAAGGATTCGCCCACAGAGGAGAAAGACCCGCCTATGAAGGCAAGAGATCAGCCTGAAAAGGCTAAGGAGAGATCCCAAGGCCCGCGAAGGCCAACCACAGGTGACATTCGTGTTGAATCGCCTTTGCTAAAACCTGTGGAGAACACCAAATTGCATACCCATGCAGAAATCGTTGATTCTGCTGGTAACGACGATGTTGTGTATCTCGGTTCAGCAGGCGAACCTGCCGGTTCCATTCCCCTGGAGAGAAGGGAGACATATGAGGTCCTGCAGAGACAGGAAGCAGCTTTGCAGCAAGCAAAAGTGGATGCAGAGAAAGTTGCGCAGCTTCGCTCCCTGATGGGGGATGAAGATTATGCAGCATATCTGCAACTTCAAGAATCGAAGCAGGCCTCAAAAGGACGGCAGGAGCTTTAGTACAAACCGGCGCAGCCGGGACCTGGCTACCAGGAACGACGTGCCCAGCAGATGGCGGCAGAACAACGTGGTCGGGCAAAAGTGCCGCACGAAGTTACCAGATCAACCCCAGTAATTCATGCTCCTGTCATTCAGGACACGAGGGGTTTCTGGGATACGCTGGGCGCCTTCCATGACCCTCATGGAGGGGTGTACTATAAGGGGTACTATCACCCCCGCGGGGGCCATGCCCCCTATCGTGCACAAGTCCCATGGGACGCCCTCCAACGTATACCAGTGAAACTGCGTGGCCTCTTTGATGCTCAGCAGTCGGCACTGGGAATATACGTGCCGGAGGGTCATGAAGCAGCCACGGAGTGGCAGGCCATCCAAAGAACTGGCCGCAAAGTCCCCGAAGAGGGACCGGTTCAAATGCCCCCGGGACCATCGATGCAGGCAGGTCCCTCCCCACCGGTTCGTCCAGTGGCTCAGCCTGAAGTGGCGCCAAGACAACCGGTGAGGCCTTATACAATGGGGCAGACTGGACAGCGGGCAACGCAGCCTCCAGTACAAACTACGCAGCAGAAGATTCAGAGGCGACAGGAGATGTCTCCATTTGCGCAGGAGCCTGCGATGTACCTGCCAGTTCGGTATTATCAGCCAGGGATGGCAACACAGCCAGGAACGACGGCTCAGCCCGGGAGGGCATATCAACCCAAAAGGGGACCACATGCGGAGGAGCTCTCCACACCTGTGTACGAGGACCCGTCCCATCCTGGGGGATCGGGAAGTTACGAGAGGGTGTACAATTATCCGTCCAGCCATTTCCAGACTAGAGGGCGCCACGCGGGGAATTCCTGAGAATTCGGACAGGGTTACCTTTGGACAAAAGCCTATCGGCGGTGCAAGAGGTACCTTACGCGCCGGTTTACTATCAACCCGGAAGGGAAGCTCAGGTGAGCATGAACATGCCTAAGATGAATAGTCAAGGCATGAAACCCCCTAAGTGGAATGAAGATAAATAGGCCTTGACCAAGTGGTTGCAAGAGATCATCATGTATTTCAAAACCACTATGGCACCCTGGACACAATGGGGATGGATAGCATTGAATACTCTTGAAGAGTCAGTGAAACATGGCCTGCTAGCCCAGTTGGGACATATATGGGGGATAACAATTGATGCAGAAGTGCTCTCGCAGCCAGACTTTCAACTGTCATGGGAACAATTTAAATATGGCATGGAGACACTTTATGATCATAAATGTTCCGACTTCAAAATTTGGTCGGAAATAGCAGCCTTTACAAAGGCAGGGACATCGGGTCCCGATACGATCAAATACATGCAGCTCTTGGAACAAATGTTTCTCAAGTGTGAGAACGAATTGGATGATTTTTCCAAGTTGCATGCATTGTATACTGGACTTCGTCCAGACATCAAGAGGAAATGCCTCTTGAATAAAGATGATGAGCAATGGACCACTTATGCCAGCCTGCAGGCGCATTTATACAAAGTGGGACCAACATATGACCTGGAATATAAGGCATATGGCTCGCGTCGAAATGAAAGCCGGAATGGCAAACTGCACACGAGTACCCGTCTTGCCCCTAATAGAGTTATTCAAAAATACCACGCACTGAGAGTGGATCGTCGTGGCAAACCAGTTTTGAATAACAGACCGAGAGGTCAAGGAGGCATAACGTACAAAAGTTCTCGTGTTGCTGACACAATGAACCTGCAGGCACCCCAAAAGGAGCGGGAATACGAGCCGCTGGCCGAAATCTGCGACCCAATGGAGGGGAAGATGGTCACCAATAGTGCGCAGTTACGCGCCACTACGGTGGAAGTACTGAAAAGGGCAGGCCGCTGTTTTAGATGTTTTAAGCCCTTTTCAGCAAGCCATCATGGAGAATGCGAGGGGCGTGGAGTACTCCCGCAGATGCCGGTGAGTCCTGCTCGAACGCAATCATCCGCATACAGAATTTCTACCAAACTGTGTTTGGCTATGCGGAAGCATAATATCACGAGTGTGGAACTGCAAACTGCACCCATGGATGTGCGAATGAATGCAGCACCAGTGATTCCTATTCCGAAAGTGCGAACTGCACAGAATGCTGTGAATCGTGTGATGAAAATGTCTCACACTCCGGCGCAGCCGGGAACGACCCAAAAGGGTCTGCACAGTGAGGTAGATCGTTCTGATCGCATGTTGAACCCTGTGCATTTCCAGCATATACAAGCACTGGTTGCTTATCGTTTCACACTTGATGCATGTGCAAACCCGAATGGGGACAATGCACTTTGTGAGCAATACTGCTCGCGAGCTAATAGTTTCCTACGGAAACCGCTCGCTCATGAATTTGTGTGGATCAATCCACCTTTCCAGAATGCTGCGCCATTCTTGGACCATTATTTTGCTGAAAGAGCAAAAGCACCTACACACGTCGGTGCATGTATCCTACTTCTAGCATGGAAAACGTTCACAGACGATCCTAGGTTGTGCCAGCTATGCACCCTTGTTCATTACCCAAAAGGTACACGGTTGTTTACTCAACCGCAAATTGATCGTCCACATCGCAAGGAGATGCCTGGCATCCCTTGGCCTGTGAATGTGTATTATCAACCCCCAGAGGGTTCAGCGGAACACCGCATCCGAGGGGTCTCACAAGACCAACCTCGTTTGACCTTTACCGGTCAAGTCGGGCATCAGCCCGCCTCCATTCTCTTTGATACGGGGGCGACTGGCACCGCCTATATCAACCCGACATGTTGTCGTCGGTTAGGCTTAACGCCACGCCCTCCACATGCACTGTCTAATCGACAGCTTCATTGCCTTAATCGCCTGCGCCACTTGGCCCGAGCGACGCGACGCATTGTGGACCCTACGGAGTTCTCCACTCCTCCGCGGGAAGATCCTTTTCCCGTTGAGAACAAAGTTCTCTTAGCGGATGGTACATCTCTCCCATCCTTAGGAGTTGTGGATGTCCCCTTGACCATTCAAGGGTATAAGGACATAGTCCGCTACGTGGTTATCGACCTCTCTGACGATTACGACATCATCCTTGGCGACAATTGGCTCTATGAGCACGTCGGTGTCATTGACTATCGTCATGGTCATATCCGCGTGGTTTCTCGTGGCCGTGAGATTACTCTCCGCAGTACTCCTCGCCCCACTGATCACCCTTCCTCACCGGCCCGCCGGATCGGTCGTTTGTGTTCGTTGGGCTTTGCTCGTCAAGCTTACTAGCGTGGTTCTCCTTTACGCTTGGTTTTGGTTCGCCGGGTCGGCGATCTCCCTGAGGGGGACGCACCAGGCCCTTCGGCCACTTCAGATCGGGTGACTACATCTCATGCTGTTCCACCAGCATAGATCACATCCCTCTTAGAGGAGTATAAGGATTTGTTTCCTGATGAACTCCCTGAGGGACTCTCCCCGGATAGGGGCATAACGCTAACCATTCCACTAGAGGAAGGGACCAAACCGGTTAAGCGACCTGCTTTTCGGTACAACCCAAAAGAAATGGAGGAGATCAGAACCCAGGTAGAATACCTGTTGCAAAAAGGTCTGATCACGGAGAGCAGTAGCCCATTTGGGGCCCCCGTGCTTTTCGTACCAAAGCCGGATGGCAGCCTCCGAATGTGTATTGACTATCGGGCATTGAACAAAGCCACTATCAAGAACAAGTGGCCGATCCCAAGGATAGATACCCTGTTGGATCAGTTGCAAGGGGCCAAAGTCTTTTCGGTCATAGACTTGCAACAAGGGTACTATCAACTGCGGATCGACAAGGCCGATTGTGCCAAAATGGCATTTGTTACACCATTGGGCTTGTACGAGTTCAAGGTACTTCCCTTTGGACTTGCGAATGCCCCTGCGATATTTCAGCAGACAATGCACCATATATTTGGTGACCAAATCGGCAAACACATCCTAGTTTACTTGGACGACATCCTGGTGTTTAGCCGAACTGCTGAAGAGCATATACGACACCTAAGACAGGTATTAGAAGTGCTGCAACAGCAAAAGCTATACTGTCGAATGCACAAGTGCCAGTTCAATAAGGAGGAAATCTCCTACCTGGGACATATAGTGTCTCATGAAGGAATACGCCCAGATCCCGAAGGGATCGAGAAGGTGAAGAACTGGCCTGTACCTCAGTGCGTGAAGCACGTATAGCAGTTCCTCGGACTGGCTAACTATTTTCGAAAGTTCATTCAAGGCTATTCGAAAATGGCGACTCCCTTGACAGACTTGACCAAACAGAATGGCAAGTGGGAGTGGACGTCGAAGTGTCAATCGATGTTTGAGCACATAAAGGAGTGTTTGACCACCGCTCCTTTGCTCAAGATGCCAGATCCTGAAAGACCATTCGAGGTCATCGCAGATGCCTCGCAAACTGCTGTAGGGGCGGTCCTAATGCAGGACAATCACCCTGTTTGTTATGCGAGCAGGAAGTTCCTCCCAGTGGAGTTGAACTACAACGTGACGGACCAAGAGGCTTTAGCCTCAGTCCATGCTGTCCAGTTGTGGAGGTGTTACCTTGAAGGAAGACGCTTCAAGCTGGTAACGGACCATTGTCCGTTGACCTACCTTAAGTCACAACCACAGCTGAGCCGGAAACAGGCCAGGTGGTCGGAAATCTTACAACAGTTTGACTTTAACTGGGAATATCGCCCAGGATGAAAGAATGTGGCTGATCCACTCTCTCGCATTCCTCCATTGCCGGATGAGCAGGTGGCTAGGAGGAAAAGTCAATTGGTTGTATGTGGCTTAAGGGTAGTGTATAAGCGGGGAAGCCAAAGAGAGGCAGGAGAGACGGTAGAGGCCAAAGATCTAGCCTCCAGGATCCGTCAGGCCTATGGCAAAGATCCCCAGCTTACGTCTGTAAGACAATAGCAAGAGATGCGCTGTACAGACGGGTTATGGCTGCGAGGCAATCAGGTATATATACCTGCCAGTCTGCGGACTGAGATCTGCCAGTTGGCTCACGACCATCCAAGTGCGGGACACTTTGGTCAAGCCAAGACCCTGGACTTGGTCCAGCGGCATTACTGGTGGCCAGGAATGCGACGAGAAGTACAATCGTACATCGATACTTGCCTGGTTTGTCAACAGGTTAAGTATCCTCGTCAAAAGACCCCAGGCTTATTACAGCCATTGGGCATTCTTGGGGAGCCATGGACCGAATTGTCCATGGACTTCATCACTCAGCTGCCAAAAACTAAGGGAGGTCATGATGCTATCGTCGTATTTGTCGATAGACTGACCAAAATGGTCCGCCTTGCAGCCACGACCACCGAGCTCTCCGCAGAAGGAGTAGCTGACCTGCTGGTGCAGAATGTGATAAGGCACCACGGCCTCCCCTCTCAGATAGTGTCCGACAGAGACATTCGGTTCACCTCCAGGTTTTATTGGTACCTGGTCGAGAGGTGGAAGATTCAGCTCAACATGAGCACTGCGTACCATCCACAGACGGATGGCCAGACCGAAGTCATGAATCGGATTCTGGAGGATTACTTATGCAGCTATATGCGTTCTGACCATGAAGCGTGGGATGAACTATTAGCCATGGCCGAGTTTCCTATGAACAACTCGAAAAACAGTTCCACCCAAGAGACCCCGTTCTATCTGAATTACGGGAGGCACCCAAAGAGTCCCTTAGCTCTTGGTGTGCAAATTCAGAAGCCTTTAAAGGGCTATGACAATCCAAATGCCCGCGGCTTGGCAGTGGCCATTGAAAGGGCACAACATCCTTATTTGAGGCAGTCCGGTATACCCTCGTGGAGGGATTACCAGCAGTGACACGATTTGATCACCGTGTCCAATCAGCGCTGAGAGAGGCCAGGGCGTGCTTGGAAAAAGCACGGGATAGGCAGTCGAAGCATGCTGACCGCCATCGGAGGGATGTGTCATTTAACAAAGGAGATGACGTCCTCCTTTCGACACAACATATCACCCTCAAGCACCCTGGAACTCAAAAATTATTACCGAGGTGGATTGGGCCCTTCACCATCCTCGACCGGATAGGTTCTGTCGTATATCGACTAGAACTCCCGGAAAGCATGCATAGGATACATCCAGTATTTCATGTGTCGAAAATCAAGCCTTATAAGGCAAGTGGGAGAGTACAGCCACCCCCAGTACCTATCGAGATCGAAGGTGAACTGGAGTATGAAGTTGAACGTATCCTTGACAAAAGAATTAAAAAGCTTGGGAGATGCAAAAACTATGTTGAGTACCTTGTCAAATGGCTGGGGTATAGACATGAGCATAACAGCTGGGAATCAGCAAAGCCAGTTGCAAATGCACAGGAACTGGTTCAAGCATTTGAAAATGGCAGAACACCTGTGATGCGAATGCAAACTGCATAAAGTACGGGATGTACATACTGAGACATGCTCATGTGTGACTATGCTTTGACAGGTTCTCCTGAGATGGGCCCAGAAGAATACTGGGTACACCGCCCCCCGTGCCAAGACGCAATTTGGACATATGAACGCTATGTCCGTTGCGATCTTGAATGGAGAAAGATTGGATCTTGACGACCCGCTCGTGCCGGCACCTCGTGGAGCTGTGCGTGTGCGTGGCCGCGGGCGAGGACGAGGTCCCACACCGGGCCGGCGCACCCCTGCATGGGCATTTGGTGGTTCCCACTATAGGGGTCGTAGATCATAGGCCGGGAGGTCGAACATTCCAGCCATTTGGCTGAGGAAGAGTTTTAATGAGGGTTGTGAAGACCAGGAGGTCATGTAAAAACAACCACTCTTTCTCTTCACCACTAACTGTGTAGTGTATAACAACTGGGCATGTGGCAAATCGCACAGCCGGTTCTATTCACATACACATAAAGTTTCTGCTCCCATATCCATCTATTGGGACAAGGACGCCCCACTCCCTGAGGGGGACGAATGTTACGCGCACCGGCCTGATGTGGGGGACGCCCTACTAATGGTCCTTGGTGTGGGGGACGCCCTGCCCAAGATCGTATTGTATTCCTTGTCCCAAGGTAACCATTATACTTATATGGATATGGGAGTAGGAGGGGTGGTCCCGCCTAGGTGCCCTGTAAGGACCTAGGTGCCCGGCGAGGTGGGTCCGCGGCTCAAAGAGGGCAGGGACCCCACACCCACAGACTTTTCGTATCAGCGGGTCCATCGCTGTCACATCAAGACAAGACAACGCATGCGCACATCTAGGCACCAAGTCACCATCCACCGTTCACCTATGATCGACCCATTGTCCTCTAATTCCAAGCGTCTAACACCCGACCCCATGCCCCTAAGTACTGCAACTTCAGGAGGCCGTAACTTCGTCGTTTCTTAACAGATTTGGGCGTTTAAAAGCGCGTTGGAACCAAGAAGCTCTAAATAACACTCCCAAAAGGTCGATTTAGCCAATTACGTAATTCTCACCCCCCCAGAAAACGTCAATAACTGCCTAACCTCAAGCAGCCACGTCACATAAGGGCTGAGAGGCCGATGTAGCTCGAGCTTCGGCGGAGGAGCAAGTAGCCAGCCTTAGCGACCGGCTACACAAGTAGAAGGAGCGTGCACGTGAAGCCAAGGAGCAGATTTTGAGGTGGCCCAAGCAACCCGAGAGGGTACCCAGTCCGACGGGGATGAAGATACTAACGATTCCAGAAGCTCAAGGAGCAGAGGACTAGAAGACCGTCCAACATCAAGCCGCCAAGTGGAAGAGCCCCACAGCAGATGAGGCCTGGAGACGGCAGGCCGAAAGGTCAAGAGCTATGGGCCTACGGGCCGATGTTGCAAGACCTTCGGCCAATGATCTAGGACTATCGGTCAGCATGCCAGAACTGTCGGGTAGTGGCCCCGCAAAGCGGGTGAAGTCATAGGTATGCGCAAAAACACCAAGCAACAATGATCTGACCAGTGAGGAGTTGCTCACTGAGAGCGCCCGTGCAGTTTGTGGGCCAAGTCCCAGCAGGCCAAAAGGCCCAGGCTAGAGTCCTTGAAGGCCGGCATTGCCGGAATGGGGACCAGATAAGGAAGAGCTGGTACTGGACTTTGAGCCAGATGCCGACAATCCATACAGCAGGCAGCAGGAGTGCCGAGCCGTGTGGACAAAGTTCCTTAGTGAATGGCTTAGTGACCTGGATGAAGGTTGGAAAATGGCCTCAGAAAGGTTTGGCATTCGGCAGACCACGGCACAATTGATAAAGATTCAACGGTGGTATGGCCCCGGAATGGCAAATCGGATCGCCAGGGAGGATCCCAACTGGCCAGAAAAAATGGCCTTTGTGCTGAGACACATTCCAGCGCCTTGGGATTTGAGCAAAGGCAGCCCTGAGAGGCCGAACCCACAAGATCCCTATGAAAGGTGGGAGGAGATATCGGAATTGTCCATCTCATCCTGTGCATCCCCGTTACCGGGAGACACGTCCAAGAGGGCACAAGCACACAGGATGGAGAAGGAGAGGAGGCATGCACGCAACCAAGATCGGTTTGCTTGTGCCCAGTAGCTTGATGAGCGAAAGGCTCATAGAGATCATCGACGTAGAGAGCAAAAGGCTTTGCGTCAGGAAAGGGATAAATAATTGAAAATCAGAAAATGCAAGCAGAAGCAAGCCAGAAAACGACAGCGGAAAGCTGATTTTCGTCATCGCTTTATGTCTGCAAGCGGTGGCCAAAAGGCCTGAGCCAGTGGAAGTCACAGATGAACTGGACCCCGCTATTCAAGCCAAGGCCTTCAAGCAACTTGAGAAAGTGCCGAGATAGGAAGTCCCCTGCGAGGAGGAATTGACTCTGAGAAAGCCCCGATAGGCCAACGAGTCAAGTAGTGGAGACAACGGGGTACCTCGGCCGGCCCATTTTGGTGCACCGTCTCAGCCTGAGAAGGCACCAAGTCCGAAGAAGACAGAACAACCTGAGAAGGCCCCTAGTCCAAAGGAGACAAAAGTGCCTAAGAAGGTGCCCTAGCCTCAAGAGGCAGCGAAGCCCAAAGTGGCAGCGAAGGAAGATTCACGTAAAACCCCTGGCAAAGTTGTTAGGAGACCTGAATGTGCACCTTGTATCCACAAACAGCCCGAATTTGGCAATTTTGATGGACATGACGAGGTTGCGTACGTTGGCTCAGCAGGCATACCAGCCATCCCCATTCCTCCAAAGCGGCAGGAAATTTTCGCCGCTGTGAAGAGGCAGGAGGAAGCACTGGAAAAGGCTAGAGCTGAGGCTGATCAGCAGGCCCAATTGCTGGCTACGATGGGCAGGGAAGAGTACGCAGAATTTGTAAAGTTCAAAGAATTTCCACGTACTCAAAAGCAGGCCCAAGCGCCCTCTCAAGGGGAGAGCAGTGCCGGTCAGGAGACCCAAAAGATCAAGTATACAATGGGTAAACCTAACCCGGCTTATCAGCGGCAACGCCAGCAATACCGGGTAAAAGAACCTTGGCGAGCAGTGGCAGGTCCCTCTTTGAGGGTCCAGATGCCCGTGGTCCAAGATGTCATGGAATGCTGGGATACTCTTGGTGCCTTTCATGACAGCTACGGTGGTGTGTATTACAAAGGATACTACCACCCAAAAGGCACAAAGGCACCATACCGGGTAGTTGTCCTTCCGGATGCTCTCAGGAGGTTGCCTGCTTTGCTGCGCCTCAACTTTGAGGCCCAGCAGAAAACCTTGGAGATCAACATTCCGGATCTTCAAGAAGCAGCCACAGAGTGGCACGCGGCCCAGAGGGCGGGCAGAAGGATACCCCATGAGGGAGAACAACAAAGACAAGTTGTCTCAAGAGTGCCAGCTCCTCAGGCAACTCAAGCAGCTCAAGCCGCTGCCCAGCCCTTTACAATGGGCCAGACAGGACTTGGGAGAGAACCGCAATAGCCCCAGATGACAAAGCAGAAAATTGAGGCACTGCAGGCAATGTCTTCTTTTGGTCTTAGACAACAGGGTAGAGGTGGCCCCCTCTGTCTGTCCACAATAGAATTTGGTTGGCTCCGTCGAAATTCCATATATTCAACGGAATCCGTGAGCGGGCCACAGAGAGAAAAAGTGCTTTATAGAAATGGGCGGAGCCATACTGATGTCAGCATAGATGGCTACAAAAATCCACACAGCCTTCCATAATAGAACCACGTGTTACGGAATCAGCACCGCCATCTACGGATGACAAGCCCCCGTAACGGAACCGCTGACCAGACCATAGAGATTGACAGAATTCCATCAAAGTTTACAGAGCAACACAGACCTATTAAACGTACTGAACACTAGTACAGAAATTCCAACGCTGTTCCATTGAAATTCTATAAGACGGGAAATCCCAGAGGCCTGTACTTTGGCAAAGGTGATGGATAATAGCCGCATAGCGGGTCCCGTTCCTAGACTGGACGGCCAAACGCCTGGTTGAGTGCACAACGGGTATGCATGGTGGACGTGGGGTGCAATTGCCTGGGTCTTTGATGGACTCGGCAGTGCACACTGCTCGCCCCCGTGGCACATCCATGTGCCCCTTCAAATTGTTGTTGTCTGTTACGCAGGCAGAATGTACGCCCAAAGCGTTCCCCAAGCCCAGTACATTCGATTGGCTGGCATGTGATCATCACATTGTGATGTGATGCCCTTGGGGTATGTTGTTACGCGCACCAGCCTGATGTGGGAGACGTCCTACTAATGGCCCTTGGTGTGGGGGACGCCCTGCCCAAGGCACGTACTATTCCTCACCCACTGTAACCTTTATCCATATTAGGATACGGGAGTAGGAGGGGTGGTCCCGCCTAGGTGCCCTGTAAGGACCTAGGTGCCCGGCGAAGCGGGTC